>SJXQ01006809.1:0-18424 GCA_006408695.1 Aepyceros melampus | reverse complement strand
ATCCCCCCTCCCTAGGGCCTGGAGATGTTAGGTTCAGAACCAGAAGTGGAATCTTCTTGCAGTCCTTCTCAGGAGGCTGGTCACAGGGTGAGGTTTGGCGTAGGGGGGAGGGCAGTCCCAGACAGTTGGCTGAAGGAAGACAGGCCTGCTGGGCCAGCGTGGTGTCTTGGCCTAGAGTCCTGATGTGGTGCAGCAGCTTTGTGGCTGGGGGCCTGGGGCACCAGATCCAGACTCCAGGGCTCTTGCCCTGGGAGGGCCGTGGGTTCAGAGTCCAACATGGCAAACACACGAGCAGGGAAGGCAGTGGAAGGTGGCGGGGGCTTGGTGCAGTCCTGGGGAGAGTTGCCGTTACCTTGGAGACCGGCTAAAGGTGGCTTGAAAATTCCCCCCGTGGGAGAAGCAGCGGTCAGTCCTGGGAGGGCAGCCACGGTTGCGGTAGGAATTGTCCACACGGCCAGCCCCTGTTGACCAGCCACTTGACCTGCAATACTGATGGGGATAAGAAGAGGTTGAGTAACTGCCCCTGCTGGAACCATAACTCCTGTCAGAACTGTGGCTAAGTTTTCCTGAGTCAAGACCTGCAAAAGCAAACAAGATTTCAAAAAAGAAAAGAAAAATAAAAAATCAACATCAACAGCGCAAACGCTGGGTCTTTTAGACCCAGCTGAGCACACACAAAGCATTCTGAGGGAAGGGGGGAAAGGGCTGCATGAGGGCAGGGAAGAGATGAGCCCTAGCTGGAGGCCCATCCCTGAGGAGGGACCTGGACTGGACTATCCCATCTTTGGAAAAGCAGCCCACATCAGGGTCAGGGCCTAGCCCTGCCCAAGGATCAGAAAGTGTCACAGGTCTCTTCCACCATGGTCGGCTGCCTCCCAAGCCTTCCCTGGGTCTTTGCTCACAGGACCAGTGCTTTGTGACCAGGGAGCTGGGGCAGGGGCTGGTGGAACTGAGTCGTCCAGGCCCACAGAGGCCTCTGGGAAGCCATGACAGAGGACACTCCTAATGGACACCTTGGATATCTGTGTGTGCAGTGAAAGAGGTCACAGGTGCTCAGTCTGCCTGGAGGCCCCTGGAGCAGCTTCTTGCTGTGCTCCGGCTGCCCTCTGCTCTAAATGAGGAGCCGTTAACTCTTCCAGGCACCCCCTAGAGGGGCTGACAAGGGTATTCACTCATTCAATCATTAGATGACTTGAAGAGTTACTGTAGTCTATTAATCCTTGCTGGACCTAAGGGGATTACCTGGCAAATGTAGATTTACTTTTCCCGGGGGGCCTGATCTGGGCTAGGGGAAAAGCCAGGGGTCCCTAGCAGGAGATTCTCTCCCTCAAGCCACACCCCCTTCCCTGTCCTGCCTCATGAAGTTCCCAGACCCCATGGCCAGCCCTTGTTGGCTATCCCGTGCCTTGCTCGTGCCCACTGCTCTCTGTCTAGCGCCCTGGGGTGGCCCTTACCTGGGGGGCAGCTTGTACAGCCAGTGGCGTCAGGGTCTGTGATGCCTGAGGCTGGCATGGAGCTTGGCTGAAGGTGGCAACGGCAGGGGCAGGGCTTGAAGGCATCCCTGGAAGCGACTTCACTTCATGCAGCATTGGGAGAGAGAGGGACAAGGAGTGAACCTGGCGGAGTGGGACAATTCTCAGTGCCGCACTGCGTTTCTGCACAACCCGAGGCCGATCTCTGGCTTCCCTGGCCCAAAGAGGGAGTTCCCCCAAAGTTACTGCTAGTGAGCATGGGAGGCTGGAAAGCCCTATGCCAGACCTGGAAGGTATACCACCCTCATCCCACATGAGGATGAAGAAAATGCAGACCCAGGCACAGCTGGGTATCAGCCTGTCATCTCCTGGCTTGATAGGATGCTAGGAACTATCACATAACCAGCAGTAGAAATGAACATGTGTCAGGGAGAGAAGGCGCCAGAATCAATGGGATTGACTGGCGCATCCAGCAACTAGATCAATGGTCACTCTACCTCCAGGCTCCTTTGGGGGTGCAGTGCTGGCTCAGGGAAGGGGCAGGATTTCTGCAGGGTGAAGCCTAGGAAGTGACATGTCATGGCCACACTCAGGATCCCGGGCTCTCCAGGTCAGATAACTTTTCTCTGCCATTCCCTGAGGTCTGAAGTCTGATGAGCAGCTTTTAGGAGGTTCTAAAGGAGCTTCCCTGGAGAAGGCAATGGCACCCCACTCCAGTACTCTTGCCTGGAAAATCCCACGGACGGAGGAGCCTGGTGGGCTGCAGTCCATGGGGTCGCTAACAGTTGGACATGACGGAGGGACTTCACTTCCACTTTTCACTTTCATGCAATGGAGAAGGAAATGGCACCCCACTCCAGTGTTCTTGCCTGGAGAATCCCAGGGACTGGGGAGCCTGGTGGGCTGCAGTCCATGGGGGTCGCACAGAGTCAGACACAACTTAAGTGACTTAGCAGCAGCAGCAGCAACAAAGGAGCTTCTCATGAATTGTAGCTTTTCAACCAAGTGAGAGCTTCCTCTCACTACCTGGAGTTAGTTAGGTAGGGACCCCTAGCAGAAAAATTCTTCAAAGTCACATAACAATATGGAGAAGGGCTATTTAATACATAGTGAGACATTACAGATAGTCTAGGTGTTGGGTGTTAGACCAGATGAGTGGCTTCTTATGCTGGCTGGGCATAGGTTTCCAGACCCTATTCTAGGCCAACTGAGTCAGAATGTCCAGGAGTGGAGGTCGGCAAACTCACATCTCTCTCTCTTTCTTCTAAGCTTCCTTGTGATACACAGGGACAAAATGGGAACCACTGAACTAGAGAACCTTCCAAGTCTGCATTCCCAGCTCTTGTTTTAATCTGGAAAGGTACCAACCTAAGCCAGGACTATTCACAGTATACAATTTAAAAATCCAGATTGCTTCAAGGATGAAAGAGACAAGCAACCACAAAAACCATATAAAATACCAAAGAAAACCAAATGGCAGATTTATGTCCACTGTGAAGGGGAAATATATTTCTAACTGTTGAAAAAAAAATCAGAGAAGATAAGGATAATCTGAACCTCTGAGAATTCAAAAAATATTTCACTTGACAAAGTGTCATGAAACCAGGACTTCCCTGGTGGTCAGTGGTTAAGAGTCTGCCTTGCAATGCAGAGGATGTGGGTTTAATCCCTGGTTGGGAAACTAAGATTCCAAGTGTTGTGGAGCAACTAAGCCCGGGCACTGCAATTACTGAACCCGTGTGCCCTAACTAGAGTCCATGCGCCATAGTGAAGGACAACGAAGATCCAATGTCCTGCAACTGAGACCCAACACAACCAGATAAATAAATAAAAACAAGCAACAATACCAGCTATTGTTTATTTTTTTTAAGTGTGATGAAACCTCTAAAGGAAACTGAGGAAATGGAAATGTAACAAGCATGAGTGATGAAAGCTTACCATCTGAAGAAATAAGTCATTTCATTAGGATACGTTTCCAGAATGGGACTATGGGGCCTAGGATTCACCTACATTTAGGTTTTTGTTTTTTGCTTCCTGCTAGACTGCTTTTCCGGAGAAGGCAATGGCACCCCATTCCAGTACTCTTGCCTGGAAAATCCCATGGATGGAGGAGCCTGGTGGGCTGTAGTCCATGGGGTCGCTAAGAGTCGGACACGACTGAGCGACTTCCCTTTCACTTTTCACTTTCATGCATTGGAGAAGGAAATGGCAACCCACTCCAGTGTTCTTGCCTGGAGAATCCCAGGGATGGGGGAGCCTGGTGGGCTTCCGTCTATGGGGTCGCAAAGAGTTGGACACGACTGAAGCGGCTTAGCAGCAGCAGCAGACTGCTTTTCAGGAAGACTAAACCCATTTGCAGAACCATCAACAATGCACCTGTGTCTCCACAGCACCACCCAGTCTAGATTTTATCACGGTTTCTTTTCTGGCTTCAGAGGCATAGATGGTACCTCTTGGCCGACTACTTTTCCTCTCATTGATAGCAAGGTTTTGTGTGTTTTTCCATGTAGTGATTTCCTACTGTGTAAACAATTCATTTCTCTTCAAAAGGAATTCTAGTGGACTACACCTCAAAGAAAAATAGAGATAAAGGGCCATTCAAACCAGCTGTTTATGACAACGAAAAAACCAGGGAGTTTGATAAAGCCAAAGCCAAAATCAGTGAGTGAATCTGTTAGTAAAGGATACAGAATATGAAATAATATGGTGGTAGGTGTCATACTACTTAGCCTGCCCTCAGGGGCCACACCTATAAAAATGTGTATGTGTGACAAGGTCTGGGTAATACAGTAGCACAAATCATTAGATTCTTTTTTCATCTGGAAAAAGTTTCCTATTAGTTTTAAGAGGAAACCCTTCTCAATATTTCATATGCAGAAATGTTCTATCAAAGCTACAATTTAAGCTGGCAACTTCTTAGGAATTACTACCAACATACCTCCCCTACCTGCTTGACCATGACTAAAATTCCTTTCCAAAGAAGACTTTCATGAAAGGCTTAATTAGATAGACTTCTGGAAGAAGATGCACACTACCATGAACACTCATGCTAAGATAAGATGTAAATTACTGGTTTTGGATCCGTTTCTGAGAGTAAGATTTGGGTAAGGAATAGAATTAAGGCACTAGAGAAAATGAGATACAGAAGATGGATAAAAGGGTAAAAAAGAAAGGGAAGCACTGTGGGGGGCTTCCCTGGTGGTTCAGTGGTAAAGAATCTACCTGTAGTGCAGAAGCCACAAGAGACCCCATGTTCAATCCATGGGTCGGGAAGATCCCCTGGAGGAGAGCATGGCAACCTACTCCAGTATGCTCGCCTGGAGAATCCCATGGACAGAGGAGCCTGGTGGGCTACAGTCCATAGAGTCACAGAGTTGGACATGACTAAAGCTACTTCATACACACACACACACACACACACACACACACACGAACTGTGGACAAAGCTGGAAAACCTCCCAGATTTCCTGCAAAGAGGCTCCATCCCCACAATGGAAAGGAATGGAAAGGGTGGCCGAGATGGAGAATCCTTGTTTTTCCCTCCTGCTCACCAGGACACTGGCCCAGGACATTTACTCAACAAGGAAGCAGAACATTGCCAGGCTAGGGAAAATGGTCATGTGTCTTGTCATTCCTTTACTCAAAAGGAGAAAAAATAAAATACCAGCTCCCAAACGGATCTATATACTGATTTGCAAGTACAGCAAGGGAGGTGAGATCTTGAGGTGTTTTCACCTGTTTTCTATTCTCTTTGCTCTCTTCATGGCTCTTCCTCTTGGCCCACCCCACCTTCCCCAACCAGATCACCAATCTAGGGAAGCAGTGGAGTTCAGCAGAAGGCAAGGCGAGATGAACCATGGCTTTCTGGGGGAACTGGCAAAGGAGGCCCCAGGCTTTCTGCAAAAAGAGATGTCTATTCTGCAAGGTGTTAATGAGGAAAGTCAATGAAAGGGTACCCTGTGCCCAGAAAGCAGTGCCTATAACCAGTGCCAGCTTTTAGAACAGCCTGGCTATCTCACAGCTGTACTGTAGGGTCATTAGGGGAGACAGTGTGAGTCAGTCAGCCACATCCATTCCCCGTGCAGGAGAATCAAACTCATGCCCTGAAGTCACCTTTGGAGATAAACAGCCCGGATAAGCCCACCAGGCTAGATGTGTGTCAGTCTAGCCAGGAGTGAGAAGCTGTGATTCTACAAGGCCCTCCCTAACACACATTCTTAGCCCAGTGTGGGTAAGATGCCGTTCCATCCCCAGCTCCTGGCACCTCCCAGCTCTACCATAAAAGGTACTGATTTGCAAGGGCTGGTAGTACCCTAAAGGTTAAGTCCTCTCTGCCTTGAGCCTGAGGGTCTGGTTTAGACCTGGGAGCCCTCTCTGAGGTTAATTCAGTCCCCTTGATGTGCATGTGCAGTTACAGCAAATTCTGAACAAAAGATACAAAGAGATCAAAAAACCCAATGGCCACTTTTGAAGAGCTTAGAGCAAAAGCAGAGGACTGTGCATGCCCCCTGCACACGCCATCTAAGGGATGG
This sequence comes from Aepyceros melampus, assembly GCA_006408695.1. Classification (NCBI taxonomy): domain Eukaryota; kingdom Metazoa; phylum Chordata; class Mammalia; order Artiodactyla; family Bovidae; genus Aepyceros; species Aepyceros melampus. The sequence continues at coordinate 12,420 of SJXQ01006809.1, read as the reverse complement.
GCAAAATACCTAAGCCACCCCTTCAGCCTGACCCCTGGACACATCCCTACCTTCACCCCATGTAAGGAACAAGCTGGTCCTCCCTCAGGGAGCGAGCAAGCAAGGGAACCTGTTGCTTGTTCTCGCTTCCCTCTGCTGCAGCAGGGGTCCCAGGAAGCCTTGTTTGAAAATAAAGAAAATGCAATCCCCTCAGCTGAGCCCCACCACTCTCCTCCCACCTCACCCTGACCCGCCCCAGCTTAGGTCTGTAAATAACTGAAAATGGTCCTTCATTCCAGAGACTGAGGAGTGGCCTAGGAGCTGAACAGCAGCACAGGCTGTGACCAGAGGCCTGCCCAGTGGACAGGAAGACAACACACCCCTAAAGCCAGCTAGCCCCCTGGGATTCATGCTGGCTCCCCAAGGGGGACATGGAAGGGACTCAGGTGGAGCAAAGGCCCCTGGGAGCAGTGGCCTCATACCAGTTGCCTCCACGGAAGAGTCTGGGTTGTCTGGGCCAGCTTCACCAGCAGCTTCACCAGCTTCAGCAGGGCCTCCACTCTGGGAGCCCTCGGTGGCTACAGCCTCCAGCGCTTTGCCCTCCTCCTCAGCAGGGATCTGGGCATCCACTCCAACCTCCAGAACTCGGATGGTCTCATGGCCTGACATCACGATGACCTGTGAACAGAGGAGAGGGACACTGCTAGGGGAAGAGGCTGATACAGCCTCCGGGGAGCTAAAGCTCTAGGTTGACTGAGGCAGAGAGGAGAGAGTATCTCAGATTGCAGACTTCCTGTCCCGAGGACTGTGTGCTCCGTGAGAATTCCCAGAGCCTGGAGCTCCCTGATTCCAGGGAAGGAAGTGCTAGGAGAGAGCAGGCCCTGGTGACAAGGGGAAGGGTCTAACACAAGCTAGCAAAAGTCCCACCAAGTAAAATCACTTGAAGACATTTCTATTTGCTCCCTCTCTTGCTCTCAGTTCAGGGACTGGTAAATGGCCTCACCCACAGCCTTGCCAGGATGTCTTCTTGGCTGCTAGGATCCTGGAGTGTGGTTACAATGACCCCTAACACAGGACCCACAGCTTCAGCTGGGACAAGACAGGAAGCCCTCTGCATGTCCCTCTAAACATTACAGGAGTGGAAAATGAATGCTCCAGGATGCTGAGGAACTTTTGAAGTTCATGGTTCCTTAATGTCCAAACCCTGAGGTTACAGGCCATGATTTCCTTGCAAGCTAACTTCTTGAAGCGAGGGTCAGGAACTCTGAAGGCGCAGCCTCTCGCTGGCCCTCCTGGACTGGAGCTTTGTACCCTGTGGACCCGCGGCTCCAGTGTGCCATCTGGTGTGTGCATGCCCCAACCTTGCACCTCCTCGAGGGGGGCCCGCAGGCCCAGTGATGTGGGTGGAACACTGGATCTTCCTTCCTGCTCAGACAGCCAGCACTTAGTGCCTTACCTCCAGCACTGACATGCTTCCACTTGGGTCTTTCAAGAATCAGGGACACCCTGTACATTAAAAAGCTCTGTATCAGGCCTTCCCTGCGATTCTCCTGGGGCCAAAGCCACTCCCACAACATGCTCCTTGGGACTGAAAACTGGATCCAGCCAGAGACTCTGCTGGAAAAAAGCAACTATGTGACCCATCAGGGGAGTATGAGTGAAATAACCTTCCCAAGCAGTTTCCTTTCTGACTCAAACCTGACTATGAGAAACTTTACTCCAATTACATTTTAAGAGATGTTAATCTTTTTTCTTTTAAACATACATTAAAAATACATAAGGGAATTCCCTGGTGGTCCAGTTGTTAGGACTTGGTACTCTCACTGCCAGGGGCCTGGGTTCAATTCCTGGTTGGGAGATTAAGATCCTGCAAGCTACAGGTATGGCCAATTAAAAAAAAATTTTACATAAGTAATAAAAGGTCATTGAAGTAAAAATTAGAAAATGATATATAACTAAGAAAAATAAATAAGTTCCCGGATATCCAAATCTTTCCCCGTATTAACTTACACATATTTCACTTTTAAAAGTCACAACTAAAGTCCCCAAACCCAGCCCTTGAAAAATCCTAGCTGGCAACCACATCTGGATGGGTCAAGTGACCATGAACATTGGTAAGAAACAGACAACAAGGTGCTTTATGGAGTTTTCCTCCTTGCCCACACCCCTCAGTCCATCGCACTCACCCTCCCCGCCCCCACCTCTTCCTGCTCCAAAAGATCCTGCTCATTGACAGTCAGAGATGAGTCTGGCCCGGCTCCAGGATCCATGGTCACTTGTCAGGGTGGGGTGGGGGCTGGCCCACACCTACACATTCTGCAGGGTGAGATGAGATGGGAAAAGCAAAGGCTGATGTGACAATGTAAGACAATTTCCAGATCATCTCAGAAAGTCAGAAGTGGAATGGTAGGAAGAGAGAGAAGCTAAGTTCTCTCAGGTATGTGTAGAAGTGAAGGAAACAGGATTCTAAGGATTTTAAAATTAAAATGTCTGACTTCCTGCAGCACCCTAGGACAACCTACACTCAGGAGGAGCCAGGGTGACAGGAGGAATGGGGGGGCAGGAAAATGGGGGGGTCTGTCCCTGGGAGTTCCCCAGTCCAATGGGAAAGAGTAGACCCAGCAGAACCCAAAGTGACTTTGACCCAGACACTCAGAACCAGACACAAGTAAGGAGCACTCTGGGTATCAGAGCAATTCTCAGGGGAGGGGTCTGAGCAGACTTCCCCCGGAAGAGATGGCAAAGATAGGAATAAATGGAAACAGTTGTCTCAGACTTTAATGTGCCTGGAACACATTAAAGCTGCAGACCACCCCCCGCTCCACCATTTTCCCAGACCACGCATCTCCAGGGAGTCTGATTCAGCAGGTGGGTCCCGCAGGGGTTTCTGTGGCAGTGGCCCAAGAACCACACTGGCCTTCAGCACGGGAGGCAGGGCAGCAGGCCAGACGGTGGAGCGGCTGCCGCAGGCGGTGAGGAGTGAGGCCTTGTGAGAACGGACGGTCTGGCTGGAGCCACCAACCACAGTCACAAGAAATCAAGGTAACAACTAGGACAACTAGTTTTAGACACTGAAATAGAGAAGAAGCAACCAACACTCTTATTCTGAGTGCCCACTGTGCTAAGCATTTTATGGAACACTAATTCACGTACTACTCATGCCAGCTGGGGTATGGGAACATTAGCATCACCGTGTCATAGACGAGGACACCCAGCTTGAAGAAGCGCTCTAGAATCCTCACCTTCTCTTCCTCCTCCTTTTCTCCCTCTGGGTTTGTTTCATGGGGCTTCCTTTTGTTGTTGTCATTTGATTAATTGAGGTAAAATTCACATGACATCAGATTAAATGTACAACTCGATGGAATTCAGTACACTTATAGTACATTACTTTGCCGACTAAGGTCCGTCTAGTCAAGGCTATGGTTTTTCCTGTGGTCATGTATGGATGTGAGAGTTGGACTGTGAAGAAGGCTGAGCCCTGAAGAACTGATGCTTTTGAACTGTGGTGTTGGAGAAGACTCTTGAGAGTCCCTTGGGCTGCACGGAGATCCAACCAGTCCATTCTGAAGGAGATCAGCCCTGGGATTTCTTTGGAAGGAATAATGCTAAAGCTGAAACTCCAGTACTTTGGCCACCTCATGTGAAGAGTTGACTCATTGGAAAAGACTCTGATGCTGGGAGGGATTGGGGGCAGGAGGAGAAGGGGACGACCGAGGATGAGATGGCTGGATGGCATCACTGACTCGATGGTTGCCAGTCTGAGTGAACTCCAGGAGTTGGTGACGGACAGGGAGGCCTGGCGTGCTGTGATTCATGGGGTTGCAAAGAGTCGGACACAACTGAGCGACTGAACTGAACGAAATAGTACATTTACAGTGCTGTGCAACCATCACCACTGTTTAGCTCCAGAGCATTTTCATCCTCCAAAAGGAAATTCATGCCCATTAGTGGTTACTCCCTTTTCTTGCCCTTGGCAACCATGAATCTGCTTTCTCTCTTTGGGTTTGCCTGTTCTCAATATTTGATATGGGCTTTCCTGATGACTCAGATGGTAAAGAATCTGCCTACAATGCAGAGACCTGGGTTCAATTCCTGGGTTGGGAAGATTCCCTGGAGAAGGGAATGGCTACCCACTCCAGTATTCTTCCCTGGAGAATTTTATGGACAGAGGAGCTTAGCAGGCTATAGTCCATAGTCATAATGACTCAGACACAACTGAGAGACTAACACTAATATTTCATATATTAATAAATGGAATCATTTGAATGGGGTCTTTTGTGTCTGGCTTCTTTTTATTTTCAAGGTTTATCTGTGGTACGTATCGGCGCTTCATTTTTTTACACAGCTGGATAAAATTTCATCGTATAGACTCTTTCACTCTCCAGGGAAGGCAGAGGCACAGGTAAACCAAGACTTCGTTTCCAAGATGGAAAGTCCATCAGACTCAGCTGTGGCTTTACCCAGCACTCTGCAGGTCTATGCCAATCCACCACCTCCCCATACGAATAGTTGAAGAACACAACCTATGAGCACAACACTTAAAGAGCAATTAAGGAAAACAAGATCTTCATCTAATTCTCATAAATAAATGGAGTGGTGAAGCATCTCAATGTTGAGAATGAAAACAATCAGATCTTTTCAGAGAAGACAGGATCCTTAGCAAAAGAAAAACTGTTTGGAATTTCAAGAAAAATTTAAACACACAGTGAGTTAGAAGAAAGTTTATATTTGAAAAATACTTTAAAGAATATTGATGCAGGACTTCGCTGGTGATCCAGTGATAAGACTCTGCACTTCCAGTCTGGGGTGGCAGGGGGAGACAGGTGCAGGTTGGATCCTCGGTCAAGGAACTAAGATCCCACATACCACACGGCGCGACCAAAAACAAAAAATGATGCATATGAATCTGAATCACAGATACTGGGTTATGCGAGGCTCTCCAGAACGATTTTGTGAATGAGAACATTTCCAAACAAGGATTAAATGAAGAAAAAGCCAAATCCACCAAATCGGTGAAGGAGATTCCAGAGAACTTCAGAGGGTAAAACTAGTCAAAATATATCACTCAAAGAACGACCTGTCCCAGTTACAATTGTTAATAAGGAAGCAAAGACACTTTAGCTAGATGTTGCTCTGTGAGGGGCAAGCAACTAAGTCCCCAAAGGACGAGAAACTGAACCTCACCCAGTTGATAGATGATGGTGGGTAAGATGATAAATTGCTCCAGTGTAACAGAAATGAAGATGAATTCATAAGAGTTTCACTGGTAATGCTTTCTCCAGAGAATTCTGAGAATGACAACATAATAAAAAAGATACTTGCACATTTTAAAGAGAAGGTATAAGCCACTAGAGCTTAGAGAAAGCTATCCTGATGAACACCAATTTATGAAGCTTGTTATTATCCAAATATAAACCAAGTTCTAAAATAAGATTTCAGTATTTTGGAGAAATCTGCCAAAGAAAACATTTAAATAAATATGTGAAAATTTAAATAGTGATTAAAAAGTAATTTGGACAATTTTGGAAGTCAGTTTTAATACACTGTTCTGTTTATTGTGGTAAAAAAAAAAAAGTTTTACTGTAAATGTTAAAAAACAGTCCAACCTTATAAATGTCTAAACTTAAATGGGTCTAAATATGCCGGCCTCTCTTATTTTATAACTCTTGTTTTCATCCACTTATCACATATTTCCATCTGGATAGTCTAGCACATAATTAAACTCATATGTCAAAAAAAAATCCCATGGTATGGATATGCCATATTTTGTTTATTCAATCATCCGCTGATGGTATTTTGGTTGTTTCTACCTTTCTGCTACTGCGAATAGTGCATCTATGAATCTCTGTATACGAGTTTTTGTTGGAACACCTGTTTTCAATTTGGGGGTATATACCTAGGAGTGCAACTGCTGGCTGACCCCAGGGGTTTTAGGGGTTTCACTCCAGTGACTGTAGTAAATAGCACATCTGGATGGCCTGCCTCCTTTGAGCTCATGATATCATGCAGTGTCCACAGCCTGAGAGCAATGAAGAGACGACCACCCGTCAGTTTTGAGAGAAGGGCCTCTTATGACTACCCTAGAAGTAGAACCCCGGTGCATACATAGATCACAGCAGAGCTGCTTCGGTTAAAGCTGGGACAGGAGCACAGTGCCCAGCCACAGCACGCCCCTTTGTCTTCTTTCTTCAGTGAGCTGAGTTTGAAAAATACCTGAATCAAACCTGGCAAGGCTAACAGATGGCTCACTTGCCCCTGGCTTTCCTGTGCTAGCATCTTAAAACACAGGCAGCCTCGGAGGGCAGATAACAGCAGGTCCTGAGGCACTTGTCTCCAACCCAAAAATCCAGAGGTCGAGGACCATCCAGGACTCTCGGTGGCAGAAATACTGAGTTAGAGGACCTGGTTCTATTTATCATTCTCTTTTGGGAACTGGTTTGGGCTTAAGGTAATCTTCCAAGACACCCAGGAGGAGCAATGAAGTCTAAAACAAATCAGAACCCCCTAGAATAGCCTGAGATCCTGTAAGAAAAATCCTGAAATGCTTTGTCCTTTGTTTATTCAACAAATACTTCAGTGGCCACTATGCGCTGGGCATTGGGATACAGTGGGGAAAAAGCATGTTCCCCAGCTTTGTTAAGGAGTCAACAGTCTAATATGGGCATTGAGGAAATAAAAAGATAATGACAATATAGTATGTTTAAGTGTCATGGTGGATGAATAGAGGGTGGCAGAAGATACACTGAAGGTATATCTAATGCACTTTTAAATATGGTCCTTTGCCCCTTGTTCCAGGGTGGCATGTGTTTCAGACACAAAATTTGATAGTACATGAAGCATCTTGTGACATGTAGAGGAAAATGGAATTTGTTGTATGAGATTCAGGCTTTTAATGCAGACTCATCTCTGTGATTTTAATCACTTTATATATACTTAATGTGGTTGAGGTGTCCAAGAGATAAAGTACCTCTCACTATCGTCATTTTGAGGGGTGGAGACTATTCTGCATCGATTAAAGGAATGAATGGAATGAGTTTAACTGGTATTTAATTGAAAGTCACATTTGTTATGGGAAATTACCTTTCAAACTTTTGACATAATCCTCTCACATTGTTTGTTGACATCAGCATCTCCAGCTCTACATCACTTCTATATTTAAATTGTGCACCAACTTACCTCCTGCAGGGCTGCCATCTAAAAAGGTCACGAGGACAGGAAGCAGGAAGCAGGAGATTAGTACAGACTGGTAGTTGGAGTTGAGCCGGATCATCCAGACAAGAATGGTTTCCTGAGGTGGTCTCATCCAGCCTGCCAGCCACCAGTTGAGACCTACCTGGGAACTTCAGACTCATATAATCCACCTACCTACTGATTGCTTACAAAATCTTATACTTAACATATTCGAAATCAAACTCCTGATTTGCACCCCAAACCAGCTCCACCTGCCTGCAGCCTTCCCCATCTCAGCAAATGGCAGCTTCATCCTTCCATAGATGCTCAGGTTGAAAACCTTGCTGTCATCCTTGCCTTTGCTCTTATATTTCCATCTATATTGATTTCTTCAAATCCTCTTGGCTCTCCCTTCCAGTGCACCCAGAATCATCCCTTCTTATGACTTCCATCTTGGTCCATGTAGTTGTACCTGATGCAAAGGAACACAAGATGACATCCCCTCTTGCATGCAAGCATCATCTGCTCTGTTCTTAAACCATCAATCTTCAGGTGGGTTGCTACAACTTTCAAGTTTTCATTTGCTTGATGGATTTTCTGTATGTTCTCCCACCCTTCTCCATTTCTGGCCCCAAGACATAGATTTCCCTTCCCATCTGCTGAAAAGTAATCATTATTAACGATTAATAAAAATACTATTAATGATTAATAAAAAACTGTTAATCATTATTAATAATTTGTTGGTCCTGGGATAAATGATAATGGAACAGAAGATTAAAAAAAAAGTATGTGTGTGTATAACTGAGTCACTTTGCTGTACCGTAGAAATTATTTCAACATTATAAATCAACTATACTTCAATTTAAAAATAAATTTTAAAAATAGTTTATTGGGACCCAGCCCCTTTATGCATAGTACTACACTGAGCACTCTTTGGAGACAGACTTTAGGGTTCACAGTCTCAGCTTTGATATTCCCTAGCTGTGGGACTTCGGGCAAATTATTTAACCTCTCTGCCTCAGTTTCCTCATCTGTAAAAATGAGAGTAATAGCACCTACTTCATAGGGCTATTATGAAGACTGAATAAATTAATGCACATAAAAAGTTTAGACCAACAACTGGCACATAGTAAGTGCTTAGAAGATGGTAGCTATTATAAAAATTTACATATTCTCCAGGCAAAACTCCAGGCAAGGAGTGGGTAGCCATTCCCTTCTCCAGGGGATCTTCCTGACTCGGGAATTGAATCTGGGTCTCCTACACTGCAGGCAGATTCTTTACTATCTCAGCCACCAAGGAAGCCCTTACAAATATTATCTCATTTAAATTTAGTACAGCAGTTAGGAACCTAGGTTTGGTAACTGAGGTCTTTATGCCTCAGTTACCATATTTGAAACAGGAATAACTAGCCATTGTAGCAAACTGTGTAAGGGTTCAATACATATGAACTGTTAACTATTATTCAATTTTGACACCAGCCCCATGAGGCCACAAAGTAAACACATAGTAAAGCTTGACAACCTGTGTGACAAGTGGGCAGATCCATTTTTTTCAGGGATAAATAATAAGAGAGCTTATCTTGGAATTACTGTATAAAGCACAAATAACAATTAGCTATTACAATCCCCATTTTTATTGAAGAGTAAGTTGATGATTGAAGACAGATAATGGAATAGGCTTAGGAGAAAAACCTAGATTAAATCCCAGCTTGGTCATAAAATAGTTGTGCCATCTTGGGCAAATGACTGAATCTCTTTGAAGTTTAAGTTCCTTATCTTTTAAATGCTGATTAAATGGGCAAGCTTTATGGGGTTGTTACAATGGTGATAGGAGATTAGGGCTTCCCTGGTGGCTTAGACAGTGAAGAATCAGCCAGCAATGTGGGAGACCCAGGTTCAATCCCTGGATCAGGAAGATCCCCTGGAGAAGGGCATGGCAACCCACTCCAGTATTCTTGCCTGGAGAATTCTATGGACAGAGGAGCCTGGTGGACTGCAGTCCATGGGGTAGCAAAGAGTAGGACACGATTGAGAGACTAACACTTTCACTTTTTCATGAGATCATGCAAGTAAAATGCTTAACATTGTATTCTTACCATGATCCCCATCTTTATCTATAGGAAAATGGAGGTGGAGAGAGGTCAGGTGATTTGCCCAAGGACACAGTCCATGACCTTCAAACTTCAAGGTCACATCACCTGCCCCGATTTCTATTCTCCTGACACCACACTAAGCCTTCATTCAGGAAATGGGAGGAAGGCTGGTGGGAGCTGCTCTGGCCTCCAAGGATCAGGACACTGGAAAGCGGAAGCTCTCAATTCTGCTCCAGGTTGTTTCCAGTGTTAAGACTCCGAGCTTCCAACACAGGGAGTGTGGGTTCAATCCCTGTTCAGGGAACTAAGATCCCACATGCCTTGTGGTGTGGCCAAGAAACAAAAACAGGCTTCCCTGGTGGCTTAGATGGTAAAGAATCTGACTGCAATGTAGGAGACCTGGATTTGATCCCTGGGTCAGGAAGATCCCCTAGAGAAGGGAATGGCTACCCACTCCAGTATTCTTGCCTGCAGAACTCCATGGACAGAGAAGCCTGGAGGGCTGCAGTCCATGGGGTTACAAAGAGTTGGACATGACTGAGTAACTAACACTTTCACTTTGGGGCTTCCCTGGTGGCTCAGATGGTAAAGAATCTGCCTGCAATGTAGGAGACCCAGACTTGATTCCTAGGTTGGGAAGATCCCCTGGAGAAGGGAATGGCAACTCACTCCAGTATTCTTGCTTGCGAAATCCTATGGACAGAGGAGCCTCGTGGGCTACACAGTGCATGGAGTCACAAAGAGTTGGACATGACTGAGCGACTAACACTAATCAATTTACTTCCCCCAACCCCAATTCATGGACAGAGATAAATGACTTGCCAAGCTATTGGTAGACTAGCTAGCCACACACATGGGCCAGAAGGAGAGGAAAGGGCAAAAGATAGGACAGTAGTGAACAAACTTCTTTCCAACCAACCATTTGTAAATTTCAGACATTATAGTCAAACAGTGAAGACTTGTTTTATAAAGACACATTTAGATTTAGTTTCTCCTTCTGCACCACCTCCCCCCATCCCCTTGTGCTCAAACTTGATTCATCCCAGGCAGGGTGAATAGAGGAGATAAATGTGAAAAATAACAAGAAGTATGTTCCTGTACTAGACTTTAAGGACCAAGAAAGCATATCCACTTCCATCATATCCCAGAGCTCATAAAATTCCTGGTACACAACAGAGGTTAATGAATACGAGCTGAAAACATAAATTACGATATCAGATCATACCCTTTAGTCTCCTCATATTTCCTACCTTTTCCTCAAAATACACAGCCTACTTCAAATTTCATGTCCTCATTTTCAATACTAGGGCTACTTAAACATGATTTCAAAGGAGTAGTATTAAGTTCTTAAGAAACCTGGTCACATTCACCCCTTCCTAATGTGCCAGTTCAGCTCCTCATTCCCAAGTCTTCCTTCATTTGGCCAGTTTCTCCCGAGTCCCATTCTCTCTGTGGCCTCACTGACCCTCATTTTGACACAGAAAGAGCTTGGGATTTAAAGGCAGAAGACTCAGATTGAGTATTGCTTCTGTTTAAGGTAACACCTCACAGTCTGTTTCCTTATCTGTGAAATGGGGCTAAATTCCAGTGCCACCTCATGGGCTAAATCATTAACATTTATGTAAAGCTTTTGGAACAGGGCCTGGCACACAGCAAACGCTACGTAATTGCTTTAAGTTGAAGTAAAGCACTGTTCTTAACTGTAACGTGTTATTAAAAAACATGTAAGATTACTACTACGACTTTACAGTGAGCAAATCTTGGGGAGGGGGGATATGATCTTGTCTCATGTTCCTTCATAATGCAAAGACTCCTTAGAAAAGCAAATTTCTTCTGAGTCATCTCTTAATTGCTAGGTAGTACTTCCAAGAAGAGAATAACCCATCTCCTTCTCTTTCTCTCTTTCTCTCTCTCTCTCTCTCTCACACACACACAATCACTCTATATTATCTTGTTTTTTTCATGTTTATGATCTGCCTGTCCCCATCCCCATCCCACCCATCAAACTGAAAGAAATTAAAACTCCAAGACAGGGCAAATTTTGTCTATATTGTTCAGAGTTGGCACAGAGTGGATATTTTTGTCGCCCTAATGAACAAATAAATGAAGGTCTACAGCAGATACGCAAAGAAACACCAGATCACAGAAATAACACCTGAGAAGCTGGACTTCAATCAAAACAAAATACATGGAATTATTCCTCAGAAGGCCCTGCTGGTCAACGGTGGCTGCCGTGGATTACCAAGAAAAAGGAGGTGGGAAATATGTTCACGAACAATTGAAGACCAGCCTTCTACTTTGGGATCAAGGAATTTGAAAGAGCAGATCACAGCTCTCCGCAAAGAGCTTCTTTCCACTAGCTCAGGCAGGCTTCACAACCGCGTTTTCTTTTCCCCCACAGCCGGCTGCGGAGGCTTGCGAAGATTTGGGGCTTCCAAAGACAAATGAGTAGGGGACCTCAACGCGAAAGTGCAGGTTGCAGAGCGCCCTCGGCTCCTTGGCCTTGCCAGGTGAGGATGCCCAGGGAGCACGTAGCGGGTCTATTATGATGACTATTTATTAATAATAATGTTACTAAATATTTATGAAGTGCTTGTGCTCGGCTAGACGGTGACCCTCCCACCACTCTCCACCCTTCCAGCAGCACCAGGTCCCTAACCCCGAGTCCCACCAGCCCTCCCGGTGTATGGTGGTTGGAGAGAATTGCGACAGGTGGCTCTGGCCGCCTCTTTTGACCTTGACTGCTGGGAACCCAGGCGTCCGGGTTCTCCAGTGGGGCGACAATCCTTTCGCGGTCGCCACGGGGGCTGGGTAAAGAACGTCCCCGTAGTCCGTACCCAACCTGGGCTCCCGGAGCAGAAATGGGGAGGGGCCAGGTCCAAGCTCCCCACGGGGTCCACCTGGCGGCCGCCCCCTCCTCCCCTCGGTCCCCGCGGGCGGGCAGGAAGGCTAGGGCGCGGCCCCCGGGGTCTCCGGCCTCCGGCGAGCGGCCACACGCCATTCAGCTCCCGGAGCTCCTCGCCGCCCCGGCCCAACACCCCGGCGCCCCGGCCCCGCGGCATTTTTTTTCTCTTTATCATAAATATATAAATTATGCTAATTACGGGCATTGCATATTAACCAAACCCGAAACCTCCCTTGCCCGGCCCCCTCCCCCTCTGTGCAAACCCCTCCCCGC
>SJXQ01006808.1:44304-104558 GCA_006408695.1 Aepyceros melampus | reverse complement strand
AGGCACCCCCTCCCAAAAGCCTATTTCAGCTTTAAAAGCTTTTTTAATAATTTTATATCTTAAAGTACAATGTTAATATTGCCTAACACTAATAGTGTCTGATCCTTGTACTTAGTATTTTCCGTAACCCAGAATGTAAATATGAAAACAGAATAAACTCTTATTAGTTATTTGTCCTTATATTCAGTGAAATCTATGTATTATATTATTTATATCTTCATATATTAGTTAGCTTCCCTGTTGCTGCTGCTAAGTCGCTTCAGTCATGTCCGACTCTGTTTTACCCATAAAATATGTCCTTAAACATTTTCTTAAAATATGAGAGAATAGAAAAATATACTTTTAAAAATTTTCATTGCTTGCTAAGCTTGCTAAGTCACTTCAGTCATGTCCGACTCTGTGCGACCCCATAGATGGCAGCCCACCAGGCTCTCCCATCCCTGGGATTCTCCAGGCAAGAACACTAGAGTGGGTTGCTGTTTCCTTCTCCAATGCACGAAAGTGAAAAGTGAAAGTGAATTCGCTCAGTCGTGTTCGACCCTCAGCGACCCCATGGACTGCAGCCTTCCAGGCTCCTCTATCCATGGGATTTTCCAGGCAAGTGTAGGGTGCCATTGCATTTTCATTGCTTGCTAAGCTTGCTAAGTCACTTCAGTCATGTCCGACTCTGTGCGACCCCATAGATGGCAGCCCACCAGGCTCTCCCATCCCTGGGATTCTCCAGGCAAGAACACTAGAGTGGGTTGCTGTTTCCTTCTCCAATGCACGAAAGTGAAAAGTGAAAGTGAATTCGCTCAGTCGTGTTCGACCCTCAGCGACCCCATGGACTGCAGCCTTCCAGGCTCCTCTATCCATGGGATTTTCCAGGTAAGTGTAGGGTGCCATTGCCTTCTCCGAATTTTCATTAGAAACCAAATAAAAACGTTATTGGAAAGATTATTTGAAAAGTAGGTTTACTAGACAGAATTTGTGTTTCCCAGAAGAAAATATTGTCAAGACTTAAAAAAAAAATTAATGCATTCTTTTGAATCAAAACTTCTTCTAAGTCATGACTGTCTACCTTAGGTACTATTTCAAATAAAAACAATCAACCAATATAGGGGAATCACAACACATTTCAGAAAGACAAAAGGCAGACTTCAACCTTACAGGCCACACCTGGAGTACAACAGAGCAGGGAGACCTTTGTTGAGGTTGGGCTGATGTGAAGAAGGTGGGGATCCAGGTGGCCTCCAGGTGAGCCTCTTTTGCCACAGTCCTGGTAGCAGCATTGCCTAGAGTGGACTGTGGTACTCCCTAACTCTCTGCAGTGGGATGTTCTGAATAAGCCAGGGTCAGAGTTAGGGACTGCATGACCTCTGTGAGTACCTGCTTTTAAAGAACTCTTGGGGGTGGGTAGTGACTTAGAAGTGAAACTAGGGACTTTTAAGTATATGTGAAAGTTCAGTCTATTGTCAAAGGGTGAGAATACTGATCATTTTTTAAGATTGTTATGATCATAACTCAGTGCAAAGATTATGTTACTTTTTAAACCTCATCCTTTTGTGTTTTTATGGAGACTTCATTTCATAGGCATTGATTAAACCATTGACCATTGGCATTGATTCACCCTATAGCCCCTCTTCTCTCCTTGGAAGTCAGGCGGTGGGACTGAAAGTTCCAACCTTCTAGTCACTTGCTTGATTCTTGTAATCAGTTCCCATTCTTAGGTGCCTGGGGAAGGCAGAGGGGCAAAAATCATTTTATTAATAAAACATATTTTTGTGCTCTCATCACTTAAGAAAGTCCAAGGATTTTAGGAGCTCTGTGCCAGAAATGAGTAAGATGATGTATATATTTCTTATTATAAATCACAATATCATGGTTTCCTTTCAGCAAATACTTTAACCATCTACATGTAGATGAGAAATTTTCTTTTAAGGCAAGGGCTATTAAATACATATTTTAGTTACTGTGTACATGGATTTCTATAGTTATGCTTTTATTATCAATTTTATAATTTCAGAGCATTGTAGAACAAGAACATAGTCCATATGATGTTCAATCTTTGAAATTTATTTTGATACTTTCTTTGAGAATTAGTCTATTAAGGACATTTGTGAATATGTCATATGTGCTAGAAAATAATGTGTAGTTTCTCTGACATGTAAGGTCATTCTCTTTGAGATTTTGTATGTGGGTAACTATATGTGAAATATAACAACTTTCCTATTTATTATAAAGTTTTTTTCTACTTTCATGTCTTTTTTGATTCATTATTGCCAGTACATCTCTTTCAATTCTTTTTTTTAACTCTTTCTTTGTCTCTTTGATTTAAATTTCTTTATTATAGGTAGCTTATTCCTGAAATTTGGCGTTTAATGGAAATCCTTCTTTACTTGACTAATTAAATTAGTAGAGATTTATCATTATTTTTGTAGGAGAGCTTATTTCTGATATCTCATATCATGCATTCTATTCAATGTACTTTTAGAACTACTTCTTTTTATTTTCTGTTTGCTTGCTCTGAATACTCTTTTGCTAATTTGACAACTATGTTCCATTTCTATTCATTGGTAGTTCCTCTTCTCATAATAAGACCCACCTCATGTTTACTTTTTTCCTCTGTGTTTCTGAAAATCATTAAAATATATGCCTTTTTTTCAAATTGAGAATGCTTTGGTCTATTTTCATCTCCCTTTGATTTTTTCCTGTCATGTGGAGTTTCAGTTCTGAATTTTTGTTGCTATACTATTTTATCTTATTTTTTAGTTGTTGCTAATTTATAGACTCATACATTTATTAATGTGTTTTCTTAATCTTTAACTTTCTATGAGTAAGTGACTTCCAAAATTCATGTCAAATTTTTTGAGTGCAGTTTTTCTAAAAGTGCTTGAAAATAGAGAATCATTATTTCAATAAGTTTATTATTCATAATTATGTACTTGATGATATGCTTAGTTCACTTTTATTTTAAATGATATTCCGATTGGGTATGAAATTCTGCACTCAAAGTTCTTATTTATTGTCAGCAGTTTCCAAGTATTATTTCACGCCTTTTCCATTTACTGTGTTCTTTTTGTATGTAAACATTTTTGCTTCCTGGATGCATTCAAAGTTATGTAATTGTATTTGGCATTTTTAAATTTTACTAAACTATATTTATTTCTGTGTGTGTATGTGTGAATCTGTCATCTGTCCTGTTTGGCTATTTATAAACCCTTTCAATTGGAGGTTTCATGACTCTTTAATTCTGAAAAATTATCTGACATTATTTTTCAAGTATTTTTGCCTTTCCCATTTTTTTTTCCCTTTTCCTATTCCTTCTGACAGGTCTTTTAAATAAGTATAAAAGCAAGTATTTCATTCCTACTTACCTTTTTCTTTTGATACATCATTTCCATCTCTTTATCCCAGATGTGTTTAGAAGAATTTTTTGACATGTTGTATCAGTAAGTGGTGCATTTCCTAGCTAGAAACATTCTTCTATTCATTGTCTCCACTGACTCTTTTATTTGAAAAATTATGTATTTTTTTATAACTATAGTTAATTCTTTTTAAAAAATACAAATGTTTTTCTTTTATATTTTCAATACATCCTTTTATCTCTGTAGAGGCAATTATTATGCTTAAGTTGTGTTGTTATTCTGTCTGGGCCATTAATTCTGCTTTCTGAGGTGTAGATTATTCAATTTGTTATTTCTCTTTCATAATGCTTGGAACTCATAATGTTTTATTATGTAAATATACAGATATTCACTATACACCCATGGAGGCTCAAACACCCTTGGGATTTTTCATCTCATCAGTTATTTTTATTTTAATTTTCAACTATTAATAGTTATTATCAGTTACTATTTCCTTGGTTGGTATTATGTATCTGGAGTGAGGCAAAAGCCCAGGGTCCTCCCATATTCTTGCAGTTGTATTTGGGGAACAGATTTGATGGTGTATCTCAGGGAGTACCATTAATGATGATGTAGTTTTGACTGCTGCTTTTATTTTACTGTCATACTGGCCCTCTGATTCCAGGAAATGAAGTTTCCTGAACAGAGTTTGAGAAGGTATTGGGGCACCAAAAGCCTATTTTTTCATCCCAACTAGTTTTATGTATTCTTCAGGTTTATCATTTTTGAGCAATTCTGGATGGCTTTGCTGTTTCTTGACCTTCTGGGTGAACAGGGCAAGCAATTACTATCCAAGGTCAGGTAGGGAAGAGAAAAGGACACGGGAATAATTTCTCTCAGAAAGTCCTTGCCAGTGTTGCCTTGCTCCCTTTGTTTCTATGTTGACAATACCCTCCACCTAGGGAACTAATCTGTATTTACTAGACTTTGCACGCATGTTAGTCACTCAGTCGTGTCCGACTGTTGCGACCCCATGGATTGTAGCCTACCAGGCTCCTCTGTCCATGGCATTCTCCAAGCAAGAATACTGAAGTGGGTTGCCATTTCCTTCTCCAAGACTTTGTATTTAATTCTGATTTAAAAAAAATCAACCTCCCTTTTACTTCTGTTCATAGCCAGGGTTGACTCCCAAATCCAGAAATAGTGTCTTGAATTCAGGTATTTTTTAAAAAAATAATTGTTTGCTTATCTCTCATTACACTTTTCCTTTTTTTTTTTTGTTATTATTTGTTTGTTTATACAAATATATAAAAAGCCAAAATTTTATTGAACCTGGTTAAAACAAGATTTTTAGAAAATAATTGTTATTTTAAAGCTTATTCATTATTAAACATTTTATTACCCAGAGTGTTTAACAAGAAATACAGTTTAACTCAGATGACCAAAATGAAAAGTGTTTATTGGAAGTACTACATCTGAAGAGGTACAGTTGGGATTTGAACAAATAAAGATTTGTTGGCCCCCAGAAGTAGAAATACTTGGAAGCCATTGCCACTGCTAGGGCCAAAGACACAAGGGAGGAAAGAAGTTAAACTGGAGTCCAGTGAGAATTGGAAACATGGAAGAGGGAGGAACTACCACCATCACAGAGGGATGCAGTTACAGCCAGAAAGGCTGTGCTGAATTAAAAAGGGAGGGAGGAAATGACATCCCTTTCCTCTTCAACACTCCTCTCTTGTACCAGTGCCAACACTGGGCTAAACCCAAACAGAAACCAAGGTGGTGAAAGAGTTTGGAGGGATAGTCCAGAGAAGCAACTTTTAGAATATGGGACAGGTCAGCAAAAGTTTTCTACTTTTTGTTTTTCAGGTAGATGTAGGAAGAGGGTAAATTGAGTATTAGCAGCCTTTCAGCCTTTCTGCACTTGTATTTGTTGGCCCCAAACAAATAGACTATCAGATATTTCTGCACAAAAGATGGGTTTATTTGAGTCACTAGAGAATTGTAATTCAGCATCTGCAACAAGCTACCTGCAAATCTCCACACGGCAAGGAAAGGAGAATACTATTATCAAAGGGAAAAAGCGATTGAGAGGGCGATGGCAAACTGTGTGTGTTTAAGTCACATCTGTAGTGTCCGACTCTTTGTAGTCCATGGACTGCAGCCTGCCAGGGTCCTCTGTCCATGGGATTCTCCAGGCAAGAATACTGAAGTGGGTTGCCATGCCCTCACCAGGGGATCTTCCTGATCCGGGGATCGAACCTGTGTCTCTTACATCTCCTGCGTTGGCAGGCAGGTTGTTTACCACGAGTGCCCTCTTGGAAGCCTCAGCAAGCAGAGGGTCCATGGCTTCTCACTGGCTGAGTCCTTGCCAGGAAAGAAGAGGAGTCTTTCTTCTTCCTGTTGGGCTCTGCTCTCAAGGTAAGGTGGGAGAGCTCATCCTTCTGCTTTCCCAATTCTATTTAATTGAGGTTTCTGTTTATTAATTTTTACATATTGTATCATCACTGCTTTGTACCGTGGTGGATTCATGTTTATGTATTGCAAAACCAATCCAATATTTTAAAGTAATTAGCCTCCAATTAAAATAAATTTATATTAAAAATTAAAAATCAAATTAAAGGCAGGAAATAAAAATCTAGAATTTGTGACTACAATTCAGAAGCCTGCATCTTTAGGATAAGCATGTAAATATAAAAATGAAAGCCAAAGAAAACAAAAAACAAACAAACAAAATGAAATGCTGTGTTGGAGAATTCTGGTTGCGTCATGAATATCCTTCTCCTGCTTCTTCCCATGGGAATTTTTCATCTGTTCTACAATTCTCCACTCTAACAGCAAAACCTTTTTGAAAACCTCCCTCATTGTATCTTCTGAGTTTGGTAGGCTGTCCACTATTGTCATATATTTACTATATACTTTCATTACAACAACTTTCACATTTTGTTTTAGTTGATTACTGAGTTTTATTTTTCTCATTTTCTCTAGAACAGAAATGATCTTTGTTATTCTTTGAACTTGTGGCCTCTCATTATTATTGGCAGATGATAAGTATCAAGAAAAATTTTGGTAAATGAATAAAAGAGAAAATGAATGGGTTTGAAAGAGTATCTGCTCCACAAGAAAAGGAAAGGTTGGGCAAATAGATGACAAGCACACAGGGGAATTAGGAGATTGGAAAATTGAAAAATAAATGATAGTATAAGAGAGGGCAATATAGAAGACATAAATAAAAAATGAAACTCAGATATGGACTTGTCAGGTCAGTTTATTTCTCTTTCTTGGTTCTTGTCATGTGACAACAGAAATTTGGAACAACAGACTACTGGGTGTAAAACCAGACAAGTTCCAGCTCAGTTCAGCTCAAGCAGACATATCTTTTATTAGACAGACACCCCCGAAACATGGGAGCAGGCCAATCCCAAAAGAGTCGTCTTGATGATCCCTCTTGGCTTCCCCCTTTTTATACTTCCTGTCTCCTCTTCCTCCTTGTGCCCTGTGCAAAATAGGGCTTGTACGCACCATAAGTCAATGAAAGGGAATGCAAATGGGCATATGCTCTGGCCAGTTGACAATTGCAAGTTATGTAACAGCATTCTGTGTTGTGTATGTCTTCCCATAATTCAGTCTATTTTAATCAGATGTATATATGTACAGGATATTTATTAACCTTTAATGGTTTCTAGATGCCAAAGGTTACTTGAAGAAGCTCCTTTGATTAGTTTGTATCCACTGTGAGCCTAGGGCACATGTGCAGGAGTTGAAAAAGTCACTGTGGTTATTTTGTAGCATATCTGTCAGCTCTTCTGGGTGTGTCTGGGATGGGGTTTATAGATCACTTTGTATCCCTTTCAGTCAGCCCACCTCTCCTTGTTCATGCTTAACTTCCTACCTAATGGACTAAAGCCTAAGTGAAAACAGAAAATCCATGAACAAAAATAAACATGCAAAAGCTAAAACATGTTTTAAAAGATGTGTAGTCCAAATAAAATATAGTTGACAAGTATGCTCTGCTTAATTAAGAAAAAAATCTAAATAGAAATGACTTTTCTTCAGGTACTGAGAAAATAATTTTAAAGTCAGTTAATCCTTTGGTTCTTTGATTTCAGCAGTTTCTTTTTTTTTTTTTTTTTTTCTGTTATATTTTCTACATTGAGGGTAGAGTGTGATTGGCACCATTTCAAAAATTTGTACCCATATTTTTCTTAGCAGCCAAACAGAGTTTACATTTAAACTTGGTATTTGTCTATAGTTAATATGAAGGAAAGAACATATGCTGTTGTTTAAGGGTTCTGATGAATAATTTTTCCTTATTTCTAAAAATATAACTGATATTTAAAGACTGACCCGCTCATCTAATGTTCAGATAACTCAAGGCAGATTGCAGAAGTGTTTCTTCACACTCAAGATTATTAAATATGAAAGAACATATGTCTGTCCAAAACTTATAGTACTCATTTTGCTAAAATTCATTTTGCATAGCGCAGCCAGAAGAGTACAGCACGTTGCTAACTTGATAGCAGTTTATTTAAATAGTTGCTAGTTTCTACACATGGAAGGAAGAGAGAGCAAGGGAGAATGAAAATGGTGAGAGAAGGTTGGACAGAGAGAGTGAAAGAGAAAGAAGGAGGAAGAGGAAGAGAGAAAGGCAAGTTTAACAAGTTTTATTATTATTCATATCAGTAAGGTTAACAGTTCAGATTACTGCCACTGAAAAGACAGTTTGTTACGTACTGCATGTGGAGGGAATATGCTGCGTCACTGACTGCTGCACAGGGAAGCACTGGGTCCCTCAGGAGGTGAGGGGCGGGTGGGAGGAAACTGTGGCAACAACTTTTATTGTGGTTTCTTTGGGGGAAGGAACAGGTGCGTCAAGGAAAGCTGGTTTACGATTGGCTAGTTTGAATAACTTCAGTACACTCTGGAGTGTAGGGACTGTTCCTGTTTGTCTGATACTGGACCCAGGGGTGATAGGGCAAGTTGATAGTGACCCTGAGAGTGTAGGATCCTGATAAAAGACGTTGTTGGGGGTATACCTTCTGGATTGGTTGATTTGTTTTGAAAGGCATGCTCTTGAATGAACTGTTTACAGTCTCTGAAAATTGCCTAAGCAGGAGACCAGCTGACTCTTTCCAGGGTCAGCAAGGCACCAGATGTCAAGGCAGCAGAAAGTAGAAAACATGGTTAATATTAAGAAGGAAGAGAGGAAACAAGGGAAGTAGGAAGGAAGGAAGGAAGGAGTTTTTGTTTTTTAATACATTCAGTACATAGGATAAGAGCAACAATAAATTTGCTGGAGAAAGGCTGTATTTTTGCTTTTTTTCACTGCTCTGACTTTGGATTCAAAGGGAACTGAGTGAAAATACTGGTATTTAACCCTAGCTGTGTGATCTTTCTGTGAGGTCTATATTTCTAGAATATGGAGATGAAAGTACCTTCTTTACAAGATTGTGAGATTTAAATGTGAGGATATGTACACAGTGCATTAAATAAATACATTTAACAATGCATACAATTAACTGCTTTTAATTCTTTTTGTCTAAATACTCAGTGTTAATCCACCTGATATAGATGATAAAATCATGTGTTCGCTTTGCAATTGAAGCTATGTAGTTACACATCAAAGGCAAGTGTGGAATATATCTTATATTGCACCTACAATGTTTTTAAATGTCTTATTTTCAAAGGGAGGAAAGAAGGGAGAAGAGGAGGAAGAAAAATGGAATATTTGATAAATGAAGAGCAAATAAGCAAATATTTGAGCTTAGAATTCTGATGAAAGACTAAAAATACAATTTTTATTAATTTAATATTGCTGTTGCTAGTAAAAATAATCTAGTATAGAATATTTTGGCAAGGATAAGATCAAATATTATTATATTTATAATTTAAAGTACATGATTCTATGAGCCATGAATTCATAGAAATTGATTTGCAAACTTCAGTTAATGACCTTGGTTATTTGTCAATAAGAAGAGAGGGAGAGGTTATGTGAGTGCAAGTAAATTAACCTTTCATTCCATACTCAACTGACTTCTTCCACACTGACAAGTAATCAAGATTGTTTGACAGAAGCAGCAGTTGTTTAGCTTCTCAGCTCTCTTGCTGCTAAAATATGATGTCAGATAATTTGTTCCTGTTTAGTTCTAGCTTGATTACTTCTGGTTCCCTGAGATTTGAATTGATGAAGTTTTACTTTAGTTACATGGCAGTGTTAATAAATGCTGTCATGTTTATTAATGAGATGCCAAAATCATATTGTTATATTTAGAGGACAGATTCAAGTTCATGTAACTTAAAGTAGTTGAATGTGATAAAAGGTTAATTAGACTTCATGACCTGTTTGGAATATGTCTTAGGGCTCAGTACCAAGATAACTTTCAATGCAAAATACCTAACTCACAATTAATTTATACGATAACTATATCATAATCTGTCAGTGACATAGCAAAGGATTCTAACAGCTCCTGAATAAATTTTATGAATTGAAAAACAAAAATCAAAAAATAAAGAAAAGCAAAGCAAAAGAAATCCAGCTAAGGCCAGCCATAGTGATGTTTCACTTGATACAGCAGAGCTTATTACACAAATATTTTACCCACACTGTATTCCTAGGATTTTAAATTATTTCCACTGAGGAAAGATCACCAACTCGATGGACATGAGTTTGAGTGAACTCTGGGAGTTGGTGATGGACAGGGAGGCCTGGCATGCTGCAATTCATGGGGTCACAAGGAGTCGGACATGACTAGGTGACTCCACTGAACTGAACTGAACTGAGGAAAGAATCCTTAGAACCTTCTGTAAAACACTTAAGATATATTACATGAGACTTTAAAATGTAATTGAGTCAGTGAATAGCAGAATATGTGCTTCAGAAAATTTCTTATTCATCATTGCTCACTAGTTTGTGACTGGAGATAAATTAAGAATATTGTTCTGGAAGTCCAGGCAGAATGCCATCCAATGATAAGGACAACTCATAAGTAAAATGGAGAAGGCAATGGCTCCCCACTCCAGTATTCTTGCCTGGAGAATCCCATGGGTGGAGGAACCTGGTAGGGGTTCCTCTTAATGACCCATGGGACACAACTGAGTGACTCCCTTTCACTTTTCACTTTCATGCATTGGAGAAGGAAGTGGCAGCCCACTGCAGTGTTCTTGCCTGGAGAATCCCAGGGATAGAGGAGACTGGTGGGCTGCCATCTATGGGGTTGCCCAGAGTCGGGCATGACTGAAGCGACTTAGCAGCAGCAGCAGCAGCAGCAAAAGTAAAAATAAACTGGCACAACTGAAGCTTTAGCCTTATTGAAATTATAAAATAAATTCTTTTCATCTAATGAAAGACTTCACTAAGAACATTAAGAATTTATTTTTCATGCAAACAGTGCAAAGTAAATCCATATCTAGACATAGCTAGTTGGAATTTTTCAAATTAGATGACAATAAAAATATCCAATGAGCTTCTAGTTTTTAAAAAAGGATCAACTTACTTTAAAAAACTCAGGTCTGGAAAGAAAGTGAAAACAGAATATTCCTGAGGAAAAACTTATTTGTCAGTTATAATAATAATTAGATATAAAATTTTCTTACCTTAATGAGTTATAGAGAAATGACTTTTAAAAAAGCTTATAGCATCTTATTGAATAGAAGACAATGTGGGCTCTCTATCATTCTGATTTCATAGTCAATATTTAAAAGAAAAATTACCTACTTAAAAATGGTAAGAAGTAAAAATTTCTATGAATTAGAGGTCTCTCTTTCTTGTGAACATTCTCCTATTAACTGAAATGTCCACATTATTTGTGTAGATTTTTGAGTATCATATAAATTTCTCCTTGAGTGAGACTTGGTAATTTGAAAAAATTGTCCATTTCATCTAAGTTGTTGAATTTATAGCTCTAGATAGCTCATAGTGTTCTTTTGTTTTTTAAATATCTCTAGAGTCTATAGTGATGTCTCTTCATTAATTCCGGTTTTTGTAATTTGTATTTTCTTTCTTTTTTCTTTTCAGTATAGTTAGAAATGTATTAACTTTATTGAACTTAAAAAAATCTTATTTTATTTATTTTCTTTTATTCTGTTCTCAATATCATTGATTTATTTTCTTTTAATATCTTTTTTTCTATTTGCTTTTGGTTTATTTTATTTATTTTTTTTAGTTTCTTAAGGAGGAAGCTTAGATCATTCAAATAATAAGATTTCTTCTAAGAACCATTTTAGCATATCTTCAAAAATCCTGATATATTGTCTTTTCACTTTTAGTAAATTCAAAATATTTTCTTGCTTCTCTTATGTCCTTTGATATGTTGATTACTGAGAAATACGGTGTTTTTTCCCAAGTATTTATAGATTTTCCAGTTTTATTTCTAGTTTAATTCCATTTATTTCATTAATTTATTTCTAGTTTAATCCTCTTCTATCCACTCATGGAGATGAGAAGGACTCCTTCCTAATTAGTGGACTGGATATTGAGGCAAACGATGATACACATACTAAAAGAATTTGGAAGAAAATTTATCACTTAAAAAACAATTCTTGGAACAACAGGACAGGTGCAATCTCTGCCATAAAGCCAAGAGCATAGTGGAAGCGGTGGTGTGTTGACTTGATTTTGACTGGCTAAAATGCGAGTCTGGAGTGAAAGTTTCTTCCTGTGTCCAGGGTTTGTGTGGTTTGAGATTCCCATGGGCGCCAAGGGGACTGATGGATTTTTAAAATCATTATTAGCTTGTCTATGTATGGGGCAAAGAGGAAAGGGGGAGTATAGGGCTTTGAAGCTGTCAGTGGTCAAAAATCAAAAAATGAGTCAGACCTCTTACTACAATTTACCCCACTGTTCGACTGATGATGGAATTGTACTGTGTCTTATTCAACTGATTCTGAATTTGTTTAGGCGTAATTTTAGGAGCCATGTGCCTCTGTGCATGCATGTTTAGTCACTTCAGTTGTGTCTGATTCTTTGCGATCCTTTGGACATAGCCTGTCAGACTCCTCTGTCCAGGGGCTTCTCCAGGCAAGAATACTAGAGTTGTTTGCCATGACCTCCTCCAGGGGATTTTCCTGACCCAAAGACGGAACATGCATCTCTATGTCTCTTGCATTGGCAGGCAGGTTCTTTACCACTAGTGCCACCTGGGAAGCCCGTATGCCTCTGTAGCAAATGAAAATGAAAGAGCTTAGACAAATGTATCCAGTCACCTTAGACAGTTGTTGAAAACCATGAAAAAATGTTAGCTGGTGTCTGGAGTATTTGCTCAAAAAAGCAAATTATATTATTAACATGCTTATCTGTTGTCTGATTTGTTGAGTCATTTGAGCAACTTTTTCCCACTATGTCTATCCACATGTAAGAAAAAATACCTTTAAGGAAGAAAACACCTCTCTGGCTGGGCAGTAAATAGGCAAAGAATAGGCAATTATCAGCCATTAAAGTCACCAGGAAGCATTGCTCCTCACTGTGGGCCTCCAAAGGATGGGCATCTTGCTGCATGTTTCTGGTTGGTGGTGGTGGTGGGGGGGGGTTAATAGTTATTGTTTCTGACTGGATTATGGGTCCTAGGGCAGTTCCAATGTCCCCCAAGACTGAAAGTAGGGCAATCATAATGTGTAATAGTTCTTTTGTACCTAGTGCTGAAAAAGAAACGTTGAGCTGAGAGACCAGAAAGAAACATTGCCTGCCACCCCACCCTCCTTTATATATAGGACATCAGAGGGAAGGCCTGGTGATAGTGTGTAAGAACAGAGGAACAAGCAAGTGTTGTTAAAGTGAAACTAGAGCCACTGGAGATTTGAGAATCCTGGTTAAGACATATGGTAGTCTAAAAACCCTGCTTATGAAGTTCCAGTAGGTTTATTGCTATGAGCAAGAAATTTTCTTAAAATTTGTAAAACAAATCAGAAAGAGAGACCAAATGAGCAATTAAAAAAAATATTTTAGGATCTGATTAGTTTTATGGAGTTGTACTTAAGAAGGGGATGACTGGCCAAGGATAACTTCTATGAGATTAACTGGAAGTGGATGATGAAAGCTGATGACCTATCTTTGACTGGTGTCAAACTCAGCAATTAGTGAAATAAAGGACCTGGACTGTATGCTTGATGAGTGGTAAATATATATTATGGGAGAGACCCTTTAAGGCAGGGAGGGGATTACTATGATGAAATAAGTAGGTCTTGAGAGAAAGAGAAAAAACATGAGCAGAGACAGGAATGGGAGTGAAGATGATACTGCAAACTGAATGGGGAAAATTATGGGACTGGAGCTGGGGGAAGGAGTGGAAATGTGGAGTTTGGCAAGGAAGATATGGACTTGTTCATGGGTGGTGGAGTGGTACTTGTCAGGGTTGGAAAATATTGAAGATGGTGAAATCTGGAAGAGAATGAAGGTTGGTTGTGAAAGTTGCATGTGTCAGGCTATAGCCTAGACCAGTAGAACAGAGCAGACAGAGGGTATTCCTAGGTCCAGAGAGAACTTCAGATAATCCATCAGCAGCTCCCCAAAAACATGTAGCTAAATAATAACTAAGTATGGATTTGATCTTGGTGCTATCCATAGCATGGATAGCCTGTTGTAAACACCGACACTCATTTGTAGCAATATTGAGTGTAGGCGTGGTGTCACTGCATTTGGGTGGTTTAGAAAATATGGTGCAGCAGAGACTGACATGCTGAAGATGGGTAGCGAAACGCTTTAGACAGGTCAGTTCAATTCAGTCGTGCAGTCGTGTCCGACTCTTTGCGACCCCATGAATCGCAGTACGCCAGGCCTCCCTGTCCATCACCAACTCCCGGAGTTCACTCAGACTCACGTCCATTGAGTCCATGATGCCATCCAGCCATCTCATCCTCTGTCGTCCCCTTCTCCTCCTGCCTCCAATCCCTCCCAGCATCAGGGTCTTTTCCAATGAGTCAATTCTTCGCATAAGGTGGCCAAAGTACTGGAGCTTCAGTTTTAGCATCATTCCTTCCAAGGAAATCCCAGGGTTGATCTCCTTCAGAATGGACTGGTTGGATCTCCTTGCAGTCCAAGGGACTCTCAAGAGTCTTCTCCAACACCACAGTTCAAAAGCATCAATTCTTCTGCACTCAGCCTTCTTCACAGTCCAACTCTCACATCCATACATGACCACAGGAAAAACCATAGCCTTGACTACATGGACCTTAGTCGGCAAAGTAATGTCTCTGCTTTTGAATATACTATCTAGGTTGGTCATAACTTTTCTTCCAAGGAGTAAGCGCCTTTTAATTTCATGGCTGCAGTCACCATCTGCAGTGATTTTGGAGCCCAAAAAAACAAAGTCTGACACTGTTTCTACTGTTTCCCCATCTATTTCCCATGAAGTGATGGGGCCAGATGCCATGATCTTCGTTTTCTGAATGTTGAGCTTCAAGCCAACTTTTCCACTCTCCTCTACCAAAGTACTGGAGCTTCAGTTTTAGCATCATTCCTTCCAAAGAAATCCCAGGGTTGATCTCCTTCAGAATGGACTGGTTGGATCTCCTTGCAGTCCAAGGGACTCTCAAGAGTCTTCTCCAACACCACAGTTCAAAAGCATCAATTCTTCGGCGCTCAGCCTTCTTCACAGTCCAACTCTCACATCCATACATGACCACAGGAAAAACCATAGCCTTGACTAGATGGACCTTAGTCGGCAAAGTAATGTCTCTGCTTTTGAATATACTATCTAGGTTGGTCATAACTTTTCTTCCAAGGAGTAAGCGCCTTTTAATTTCATGGCTGCAGTCACCATCTGCAGTGATTTTGGAGCCCAAAAAAACAAAGTCTGACACTGTTTCTACTGTTTCCCCATCTATTTCCCATAAGTGATGGGGCCAGATGCCATGATCTTCGTTTTCTGAATGTTGAGCTTTAAGCCAACTTTTCCACTCTCCTCTCTCACTTTCAACAAGAGGCTTTTTAGCTCCTCCTCATTTTCTGCCATAAGGGTGGTGTCATCTGCATATCTGAGGTTATTGATATTTCTCCCAGCAATCTTGATTCCAGCTTGTGTTTCTTCCAGTCCAGCGTTTCTCATGATGTACTCTGCATATAAGTTAAATAAGCAGTGTGACAATATACAGCCTTGACGTGCTCCTTTTCCTATTTGGAAACAGCCTGTTGTTCCATGTCCAGTGCTAACTGTTGTTTCCTGACCTGCATACAGATTTCTCAAGAGGCAGGTCAGGTGATCTGGTGTAGCTAAGATGACAGCATTCTCTCCTCCAGTGAATTCAGAAAGGAGCTAAAGGTAAGCTTCCATTGGGTCTAAGTACCAGAGCCTGAGGAGGTGAGAGTGTATACTCTAGACATAGAGGTAGCAGGGAACAGTGCGAGCTTAGCACAGTGCAAAGCCGAGAACAAAAGAGGAGCCGCACTAGTCACTGGCAGTAAAGTTCAGGTCAGTAGTGTGACTGAAGTAAGAATCTGGTTGTGTTGGTCAGTTGGACTGAGATGCTTCTCCCTCATGAATATGTTTATCAAACGTGTTGAGGTCACCTGGTGGTCAGAGAATCTAGCTGGCATGTATACTGCCTCCTATATTATGCAAATTTCAGAATAGCCAATAGGAGCTGCTTCAGGAATTGTAAGAAAATTTGCCATCAAGATGAAGATGAATTATTTTACCAGCTAGCTTGGATATGGCCATAGTGTTATCAAGCCTGAATAAGTGTGGGTGGCAGCATGGTCACAGTATAGCCCAGTAGTTTTTGCATTGACATGTGAGGTGGTCTGTACAATGGATTGTAGTATCCCAGGTCCAAACTATCGCCTAAAGTGATAGACAGGCTGTAAAAAGCCAAAAGACCAATCATTTATGCAGCATGAGTGCTGTAGTTTGAGGACCAAAGGGTTGCTGACAAATATGGACATAACATGGAACACTTGGTGTTTCCATTCTGAATCCTGATATGGGGAGGAAGCCTGCATCTCTCAACATGAGCTTTAGCAGAGACCAACTTTAGTATTTGAGCTTCCCAGGTGGTACAGTGTTAAAGACTCTGCCTGCCACTGTAGGAGATGAAAGAGACATAGGTTCCATCCCTGGGTTGGGAAGATCCTCTAGAGTAGAAAGAGGCAACCCACTCCAGTATTCTTGCCTGGAAAATCCCATGGACAGAGGAGCCTGGTGGACTATAGTCCATGACGTTGCAGAGAGTCATACATGACTGAGCAACTGAGCACACACATAACTTTATTTTTCTTAGCCTCACTCAACAATACACATGATAGTAGTTGTGGGTGATAAAGCTATAGTCTTTACTTCCAGAATAAGCTCCTCTTTGGCATTAATTAAATCTTTTATTGCTTGGAAATTTTGTTGAAGCTTGTGACTTGGGCAAATTGTTAGTTCAGTGCAAACATAATTATGGTTTCGGACTGTGAATTTTAAATCATTGTAAGTAGTCTCACACACATCTTTATTAATCAAAATGGGAACCATTACAATCAATACATTTTTGCCAGTGAGAAATAAGTTTGTTTATTGCTGTAGCATAAAAATTCACGCTTTGGGAATTGACAGACTCTTGGAAAGCATTTTCTGCCTCCTGCTGGTTGTGGAAGCATTTTCCCTGCAAAAAGTTGTCCAGATGCTTGAAGAAGTGGTAGTTGGTTGGTGAGAGGCCAGGTGAATGTGGTGGATGAGGAAAAACTTCACAGTCCAAATTGTTCAACACTTTTGAAGTGTTGGTTGTGCAACATGCGATTGGATGTTGTCTTGGAGAAGAATTGGGCCCTTTCTGTTAATCAGCGCTGGCTGTAGGCCTTGCAGTTTTCCATGCAGCTCACTGATTTGCTGAGCATATTTCTTGGATGTAATGGCTTCACCGGGACTAAGAAAGCTGTAGTAGATCAGGACACTGAAGGTGACCATGACATTTTTTGGGGGGCAAGTTTGGCTTTGGGAAGTGCTCTTGAGCTTATTCTCTGTTCCAACACTGAGCTGGTTGTTGCTGGTTATCATATAAAATCCACTTATTGTCCCACACTACAATCCAATTAAGAAAGGGTTCGTTGTTGCTGCATAAAATAAGAGAAGGTGACACTTCAAAATGATGATTTTCTCAATCTGCAGTCAGCTCATGAGGCACCCACTTATCAAGCTTTTTCACCTTTTCAGTTTGCTTCAAATGTCAAATGACTGTAGAATGGTTAATGCTGAGTTCTTGGGCAACTTCTTGTAGTTGTAAGAGAATCAGTTTTGATGATCCTTTCAGTTGGTCATTGTTAATTGTTTTTTTTTTTTTCAGATTTTATTTTATTATTATTATTTTTTTACTTTACAATATTGTATTGGTTCATTGTTAAATTCTGATGGCAAGCCACTGTGCTCCTCATCTTAAGACTGATCTCTTTTGCAGAACTTCTTGAACCACCACTGCACTGTCTGTTCATTAGCAGTTCCTGGGCCAAATGTGTTGTTGATGCTGTGAGTTGTCTCTGCTGCTTTTTGACCCAGTTTGAACCCAAATAAGAAAGTCATTCAAATTTGTTTCTTGTCTAACATCATTTCCACGTGTTGTTCAGTTGCCCAATAATGTTTGACTCTTTGCAAACCCGTGGACTATAGCATGCCAGGCCTCCCTGCCCCTCACCACCTCCCAAAGTTTGCTCAAGTTCATATACATTGCATCAGTGATGTCATCCAGCCATCTCAGCCTCTGATGCCCTCTTCTCCTTCTGCCCTCAGTCTTTCCCAGCATCAAGGACTTTTTCAGTGAATCAGCTGTTCACATCAGATAAACAAAATACTAAAGTTTCAGCTTCAGCATCAGTCCTTTCAATGAGTATTTAGGATTGATTTCTCTTAAGATTGACTGGTTGGATCTCCTTGCTGTCCAAGGGACTCTCAGGAGTTTTCTCCAGCACCACAGTTTGAAGGCATCATTTTTCAGTGCCCTGCCTTATTTATGATGTAGTTCTCACAACCGTATGTGACCACTGGGAAGACCATAGCCTTGACTATATGGACATATATCAGCTGAGTAATGTTTCTGCTTTTCAACATACTTATCTAGGTTTGTTATTGCTTTCCTTCCAAGACATGGTTGTCTTCTGATTTCATGGCCACAGTCACCATCTGCAGGGATTTTAGACCCAGGAAGAGGAATCCTGTCACTACTTCCACCTTTTCCCCTTCTATTTGCCATGCAGTAATGGGACCAGATACCATGATCTTAGTTTTTTTTTTTTTTTTTTTTTAATATTTAGTTTTAAGCTGGCTCTCCTGCCTATCTTGATTCCAACTTATAACTTATGCAGCCTGGCATTCCTCATGATGTGCTCAGCATATTGGTTTAACAGACAAGGTGACAACAGACAGCTCTCTCATACTCCTTTGTCAATCTTGAACCAATCAGTTCTTCCATACAGGGTACTAACTGTAGCTTCTTAACCCACATGCAGATTTCTCAGGAGATAGATAAGATGGTCTGGTATTCCCATCTCTTTAAGAGCGTTCCATAGTCGAAATTAAATATAAAATAAGCAGCATGTAGTAGTAAGACATTAACAAAAAAAAAGTGATAAATGCACATTAAAATGATGTATAACATAACCACATTTATTTATAATGTATTCCAATACCAATGGCAAATTTCAAAAATTCAAAAACCATTTGCACCAACTTACCTCCTTATTGCCAAATTCAGACTTAAATTGAAGAAAGTAGGGAAAGCCATTACACCATTCAGGTAGGACCTAAATCAAATCCCTTGTGATTATACAGTGGAAGTTAGAAATAGATTGAAGGGACTAGATCTGATAGATAGAGTGCCTGATGAACTATGGACTGAGGTTTGTGACACTGTACAGGAGACAAGGATCAAGACCATCCCCATGGAAAAGAAATGCAAAAAAGCAAAACGACTGTCTGAGGAGGCATTACAAATAGCTGTGAAAAGAAGAGAGTGAAAGCAAAGGATAAGAGGAAAAATATAAGCATTTGAATGCAGAGTTCCAAAGAATAGCAAGAAGAGATAAGAAAGCCTTCGTCAGCAATCAATGCAAAGAAATAGAGGAAAACAACAGAATGGGAAAGACTAAAGATCTCTTCAAGAAAATTAGAGATACTAAGGGAACATTTCATGCAAAGATGGGCACAGTAAAGGATAGAAATGATATGTACCTGACAGAAGCAAAAGATATTAAGAAGAGGTGGCAAGAATACACAGAAGAACTGTACAAAAAAAAGATCTTCATGACCAATATAATCACGATGGTGTGATCACTCACCTAGAGCCAGACATCCTGGAATGTGAAGTCAAGTGGACTTTAGAAAGCATCACTATGAACAAAGCTAGTGGAGGTGATGGAATTCCAGTTGAGCTATTTCAAATCCTGAAAGATGATGCTGTTAAAGTACTTCACTCAATATGCCAGCAAATTTGGAAAACTCAGCAGTGGCCACAGGACTGGAAAAGGTCGGTTTTCATTCCAATCCCAAAGAGAGGCAATGCCAAAGAATACTCAAACTACCGCACAATTGTACCCATCTCACACACTAGTAAAGTGATGCTCAAAATTCTCCAAGCCAGGTTTCAGCAATACATGAACCGTGTACTTCCTGATGTTCAAGCTGGTTTTGGAAAAGACAGAAAACCAGAGATCAAATTGCCACCATCCACTGCATCAGGGAAAAAGCAAGAGAGTTCCAGAAAAACCTCTATTTCTGCTTCACTGACTATGCCAAAGCCTTTGACTGTGTGGATCACAATAAACTGTGGAAAATTCTGAAACAAATGGAAATACCAGACCACTTGACCTGCCTCTAGAGAAACCTATATGCAGGTCAGGAAGCAACAGTTAGAGCTGGACATGGAACAACAGATTGGTTCCAAATTGGAAAAGGAGTACGTCAAGGCTGTATATTGTCACCCTGCTTATTTAACTTATATGCAGAGTACATCATGAGAAACGCTGGGCTGGAAGAGCAAAAGCAGGAATCAAGATTGCGAGGAGAAATATCAATAAGCTCAGATATGCAGATGACACCACCCTTATGGCAGAAAGTGAAGAGGAACTTAAAAGCCTCTTGATGAAAGTGAAAGAGGAAAGTGAAAAAGTTGGCTTAAAGTTCAACATTCAGAATACTAACATGGCATCTGGTCCCATCACTTCATGGGAAACAGTGGAAACAGTGTCAGGCCTCATTCTTTTGGGCTCCAAAATCACTGCAAATGGTGATTGCAGCCATGAAATTAAAAGATGCTTACTCCTTGGAAGGAGAGTTACGACCAACCTAGATAGCATATTAAAAAGCAGAGACATTACTTTGCCAACAAAGGTCCGTCTAGTCATGGCTATGGTTTTTCCTGTGGTCATGTATGGATGTGAGGGTTGGACTGTGAAGAAAGTTGAGCACTGAAGAATAGATGCTTTTGAAGTGTGGTGTTGGAGAAGACTCTTGAGAGTCCCTTGGACTGCAAGGAGATCCAACCAGTCCATTCTAAAGGAAATCAGTCCTGGTGTTCATCGTTGGAAGGACTGATGCTAAAGCTGAAACTCCAGTACTTTGGCCACCTCATGCGAAGAGTTGACTCACTGGAAAAAATTCTGATGCTGGGAGGGATTGGGGGCAGGAGGAAAGGAGACGACAGAGGATGAGATGCCTGGATGGCATCACCAACTCGATGGACATGAGTTTGAGTGAACTCCAGGAGTTGGTGATGGACAGGGAGGCCTGGCATGTCGTGATTCATGGGGTCATAAATAGTTGGACATGACTAAGCAACTGAACTGAACTGAATATTAGTATCATCAAGGTACTATCAGAAACCTAGCAGATAGCCAAAGAGACATTCATTGGTGAATGGATCACAATATAAACTTTGTATGGTTTCAGTTATGTTACGTTTACTAAGGTGTATTTTATGGTCTAGAATGTGGTCTCTTGGTGAATGTCCACTGGAAAAGAATGTGTTGTGTAACATGTTACATACTATTGTTATGTGAGTTTTGTATAAATGCATTTAAGCCAAATTGGTGATATATTAGTCAGATCCTCTGCATCTTTGTTGATTTTCTGTGTATTTGTTTCATTGATTACTAAGAAGAGTGTTGAAGTCTTTAACAATAATTGTGGCTTTCTCTTCCCTTTTTATAATTTAGAAAATTTTTTCTCTGCATTTTAAAGTTCTGGTATTAGGTGTTTATACATTTAGAATTGTGCACTTTCTTCTTTGTGAGCTGAACTTTTTATCATTATGTAATATTTCTTGTTCTTAAGTCTACTTTGTCTGATATTATAATGGGGCGTGTGTGTGTGTGAGTGTTTGTACATTGGTAATTATTATGCTTGATGTTTTCTGAGATCTGAGAATTATGGTTATTATCTTGATAATTTTGGAAAATTCTCAATTATACTATTATCTCTTCAAATATTTCTTCTCCATTATCTCTGTTGTCTTTTACAATTTTGGTATTTCCCACAGCTCTTGGATGCTCTTTTTTTCCTAATGTTTTATTCTTTGTTTCTGTGTGGATAATTTCTATTGATGTATCTTGGAGGTAATTATTTCCTTAGCTTTGTGAAACCTACTGATGAGTCTATGGATATGACTCTTCATCTTTGTTAGTATGTTTCTTTTGGATTATTTGTCTTTCATTCTATCATATATTTCATCTTTCTGCTGAAATTCCCCACTTGTTCATGTATGTTGCCCATTTTTCAGCTAGATCTTTTAACATATTAATCATTGCTATTTTTAATCCCTTGTCTGATACTCAAATATTGGGATCATATCTGAGTCTAGTTTTGTGTAATACTCTATCACTTGACATGATGTTGTTTTTTATTGGTCTGACTTCTTTGCATATCTTATATTTGGTGAACATTTGTTGTAAGACAGTAGAGACTGAGGTAATTAATATTACCTCATACTAATGGCATATCTTTTTTTTTTTTTTGGTCAGACCTTCATTATATACATTTAGTTAATCTTGTCAGGAGTTGCATTAGTTTTGGATTTTGTTGTATAGTTATCCTAGTGCATCCTAGTTTTAAAATTACTGTAGTACAGTGTTACAAACTTCTGGTTTGCCAGAAGTTTTGTTTTCAATGTTTCCCCCTCAACTTTAGATTTTCCCTTGTCTCTTAAAGAGGGTCTCTCTTCCTGCTCATTTCTCCTCTGGCAGTGCCTCACATGGGCTCCAATATCTGACATCCATCCCAGCCAGTTACCCACTTCTCATCTTACCATGCAGACTCCTGTCTTCCCTTGAGTTTCACTTGATTGGTTGCCTTACAACCCCAGTTTTCTCATGGTTTCAGTAGGAGTTATAATTTTTCAGATTATTAAACTTTTTATTGTAAGAGGGAAAATGTTTCCCTTTGGCATTTTAAGAGGGAAGCAGAAGTCAAACATATTTTTAAAATCAAATATATTTCCTAAATCTCTGGTTAAAAAAAATATATCTGGAATACAAACAGAATAGTATCAAGACCCTCTAAATAATATGCCATGATTTTGGAATTAGTATCATGACTCTAGCTAACACAACTCCATGAGAAAGTATTCTTAATGACTCTTTTTTTCTGAATTTCCTTGGTCCCTTGCTGAGAGAAGACCATGAATGTCTCACCAGAATTTCATTTCAGTTTAGCACATAGACTGTATTCTGTGAATGGCTCTGTCTAGTTGAAAGTTCTGGTAAGGAGTTGATATTTAACTATTTTCTAGTATAATAGAGACTTAAACCGTAAAGGTACTTATTTTCCTATCTATACAGATAAAGCTAGACCAGAACAAGTGACTTGTCAAAGAAATTATGCTATCATCTAAATACTCTGGTTAGATGAACTTTAGTGAGAAGACTGGTATTTTCAAGTTGGAGTAAATACATGGGATCTCCCCAAACCATATGTTTTCATAACAACCCTTTCAGTGTCAAACTCACATGATACACAGTGGAGGGACCTTGAATCCATGTGCATGCGGGACAAAAGCATTCCTCTAGTCCAAGTTGGAACTGGCACCTGACCCATTATCTCAGTCCCGAATTGGATTGCTTGGATTCCCCTCAGCTGATATTGTGGCTATGGATGTTGGAGCACATGTTTTATGTTTCTTAGAAGAAATCAGTATGACAGTTTATTAACAGGCAGTATGTTTTTCTTAAGTTCATATAAAAGGAAATTTTCATATACTTTTAGAAACAAGAGAGGCTGTTTTACTATATTTGTTAACATCCTCAGTCATAGCAGTCTGAGATTACAAATCAGTACTGCAATAATAAACTATGAGCCAATGCATGTGAAAAGAAAAATAAATGGATTTAACTGATAAAATCCTAAGAGGTTATTAAAAATGAGAGAGATAAAAAGGGGGGAAATCCTTTAAAAGAAAATATAATAGATAATACACGGAGCTATTATTGTCCCACTTCTATTTGTCTAGGCTTCCTAAACCTCTTGATGGGCTTTTCTACTCCTAAAAATCTCTGGAAAAAGCACTAAGATTATTTCTATTCTTACTCTATTCACCTCTTCACAGTTTGGAGGCTTTAACAATTGGTCTTGATTGAAAACTTTCCAGACTACACGAACAATAACCAAATACAATGAGAGTGCACATAATGGGCATAAAAGAAACATCATTGTTAAGTTTCCATGTGATTTAAGTTGAGATATTAGTACTAATCATCTGTTTTTATAAAAGGTTTGTTTGACTCTTTTCTGTTTTATTTCCAGTGAATGTTATTTTCTGTTCATTATTATGCATGTTTTATGAGTTATGATTTATTTGTGTGTGTGTTGGATTTGATTTATTTCTGTGAGACTCTACTGTTTCCACAATAAACTGTGGAAAATTCTGAAAGAGATGGGCATTCCACACCTGACCTACCTCTTGAGAAACCTGTATGCAGATCAGGAAGCAACAGTTAGAACTGGACATGGAACAACAGACTGGTACCAAATAGGAAAAGGAGTCCATCAAGGATGTATATTGTCACCCTGCTTATTTAACTTCTATGCAGAGTACATCATGAGAAACACTGGGCTGGAGGAAGCACAAGCTGGAATCAAGATTGCTGGGAGAAATATCAATAACCTCAGACATGCAGATGATACCACCCTTATGGCAGAAAGTGAAGAAGAACTAAAAAGCCTCTTGATGAAAGTGAAAGAGTAGAGTGAAAAAGTTGGCTTAAAGCTCAACATTCAGAAAACGAAGATCATGGCATCTGGTCCCATCACTTCATGGCAAATAAATGGGGAAACAATGGAAACAGTGGCTGACTTTATTTTTCTGGGCTCCCAAATCACTGCAGATGGTGATTGCAGCCATGAAATTAAAAGACACCTACTCCTTGGAAGGAAAGTTATGACCAACCTAAACAGCTTATTCAAAAGCAGAGACATTACTTTGCCAACAAAGGTCCATCTAGTCAAGGTTATTGTTTTTCCAGTGGTCATGTATGGATGTGAGAGTTGGACTATAAAGAAAGCTGAGAGCTGAAGAATTGATGCTTTTGAACTGTGGTGTTGGAGAAGACTCTTGAGACTCCCTTGGACTGCAAGGAGATACAACCAGTACATTCTAAAGGAGATCAGTCCTGAGTGTTCATTGGAAGGACTGATGTTGAAGTTGAAACTCCAGTACGTTGGCCACATGAAGAAGAACTAAAAAGCCTCTTGATGAAAGTGAAAGAGTAGAGTGAAAAAGTTGGCTTAAAGCTCAACATTCAGAAAACGAAGATCATGGCATCTGGTCCCATCACTTCATGGGAAATAAATGGGGAAACAATGGAAACAGTGGCTGACTTTATTTTTCTGGGCTCCCAAATCACTGCAGATGGTGATTGCAGCCATGAAATTAAAAGACACCTACTCCTTGGAAGGAAAGTTATGACCAACCTAAACAGCTTATTCAAAAGCAGAGACATTACTTTGCCAACAAAGGTCCATCTAGTCAAGGTTATTGTTTTTCCAGTGGTCATGTATGGATGTGAGAGTTGGACTATAAAGAAAGCTGAGAGCTGAAGAATTGATGCTTTTGAACTGTGGTGTTGGAGAAGACTCTTGAGACTCCCTTGGACTGCAAGGAGATACAACCAGTACATTCTAAAGGAGATCAGTCCTGAGTGTTCATTGGAAGGACTGATGTTGAAGTTGAAACTCCAGTACGTTGGCCACGTGATGCGAAGAGCTGACTCATTTGAAAAGACCCTGATGCTGGGAAAGATTGAGGGCAGGAGGAGAAGGGGACGACAGAGGATGAGATGGTTGGATGGCATCACTGACTCGATGGACGTGGGTTTGGGTGGACTTTGGGAGTTGGTGATGGGCAGGCTGGCCTGGCGTGCTGCAGTTCATGGGGTCGCAAAGAGTTGGACACGACTAAGTGACTGAACTGGTGAACTGAACCACTGTTTCTTAAAACCTGAATAAAAAGAGCTTCCAAATATAAAACTTGTGCTCTGAATTGTCTATTTCCTCAGCAATCTTTGATGATCTTGACCAAATGGTGATCTAATGGTATTCACTCATGTTTTCCTACTGCATATTGTTTGAAACCATTATGTTTCATTCTTAGTCACATTCTTTACTGTATACTTCATACTTTGTAGTTTCTATTCCTCAGCACAAACATTCTACTAAACTAAGATGACTAGTTTGAGGCAATTTGAGAACCAAAATTCTCCAGCCATCTGAAATTATTCATGTACATATAAAGTAAAGAGATAAAGACAAAGATGGCAGCCAAGGGAATTTATTTGTCTTTTAATGATTCAATATCATATTTCTATACCTTTAACTGTTGTAGAGTTAGCCTTCTAGCTAGCAATAAGGGAGTCACAGCAAAGGAGAATTCAGGAAATATGCAGTATCAAGTTTTCTTGGTAAGTTTGTCAATCTCAAAAAAATTGGCATGTGAACAGAAACAGTTTCATTACTTAAACAACCAAATATGTTTGTGCAAAGAATGTGTGTATAATATTGAATATCTGTGGATGGACTAGAGTAGGAAAGATGTGTCTGTTTTCTCACATTTGTTTTAGGAAAAGGGAATCTTTTAGAAGATTTCCCCTATCACTAGTGTCATATTTTGTGAGACTAAGGTTTCAGTAGGTCTAACTTTATAACCTTCTAATTTCAGACAAAGAAAGACTGGAAAGTTAGGAAAGATAATTCACTTGCAGCCAATTCAAACTGCAGGGAAAGAGAATAGAGAACATCATTGAGAAGCTGCACACATCGTGTTCTCTGCATCTGTTTCCATCTATACTGTGTCTATCTTAAAAAGTGAGGATTTCAAAACCCGATAAAGACATTGAAAGAAAGGAAAACTACAGTCTAATAACTTTCATGCTTATGAATACAAAAACCTCAACACCTCAACAAAAGATTAAGAATATAAATCCAGTAATATGCAAAAATAATTTTATGCCATAACCAAGAGGAATTTATTCTTAGTTTGCCAAGCCAACTCAACATTTGAAAAATAAGTAATTTAATTCATCACAACAACAAGTTAAATAAGAAACATCATGTGCCTCATCAGTAAATGATAAAGTTTCAGAAAACTTTAAATAGAGGGGAGTTTCGTCAACTTAATAAAGAAAACATACAAAAAACCTGCATCTAACAACATACTTAGTGGTGAAAAACCAGATGCTTTCCCCTGAAGATCTAAAATGGTGCAAGGAAGTTCCTTCTTGACTCTCCTATTCAGCACCCTATTAGAAGTCTTAGCTAATGCAATTAGATAAGAAAAGGAAATAAACACATACAGATCGAAAGGAACAAATAAAATGGTCTTTTTTCACAAATGACATGATTATCTATGTAGAATTCCCAAAGAATCAACAAAGAAAGCCTCCAGAACTACTAAGCATTTATAACAAGTTTGCATGATACATGTTTAGGATAGAAAAGTCAATTGCTCATAGCAACAATAAATGATTAGAGTTTGAAATTTTAAAACGCAATGTATTTACATTGAAACCAAAAATAAATAAATATAAAGCTAACAAAATATCTATAGGATATTTAAAAATAATCTATAAAAATAAACCTACAAAACTCCAAAGAAAGAAATCAAAGAAGATTTAAATACATAGAGAGATATTCTGTGTTTATGAATAGGAAAACTAATACTATTAAAATGTCAGTTCTTCTCAGTTGGGCTATCGATTCAATACAATCTTGCTCAAAATTTTAGTAGGTTATTTTGTGGATATTAACAAAATGACACTAAAGTTTATGGAAAGCCAAAGGCTCAGAATATCCAACACAAAGCCAGCAAAGAAGAACAAAGTCAGAAGACTGATATTACCCAACTTCAGGGCTTATTGTGCAGCTACAGTAATCAATACAGCATGGTATTAATGAAGGAACAGACAAATAGGCCAATGGAACAGAGTTGAGAGGCCAGAGAGATTTGCTCAGTAGTGGAAATGTTAGGAATGAAACCACAGTAATGAATAAATGACATTATGTATTTGTCAAAACCTATAGAACTGTACAAGAGTATATCTTAACGTAAATCATGTACTTTAAGTACTGAAATAATGTCTCAGTATTGTTCATTGGTATTTAACAAATGTACCATGCTAGCACAATTCATTTATAATAGAGGACATTTAGACCTTGGACATATGAAGACTTTCTCCTCAATTTTTCTGTAGATCTAACACTGTTCTTTAAAAAGCAGTCTGTTTTTTAAGATAATCTAAAAACATAAGCCAGATATGTGGGGGTTGTTCTTTTATCTTCCTCTTTATTCATACCCATTCTTCATTCATTCAGTACAAGGATTTAGTGTTTTAAACTGCTTTCAGTTTTATTTGCTTTACAATGTTATTGCCATTTTCTGGCAGAGATCGTCTCTACTTGGAATTTGCAGTAACTTTCCAGCTGTTCCTGTTGGCCTTCTATCACACAGTCTTCAAAATATTGATAGAGTGAGCTTTCTTTGATACAAAATGTATTTTGTCATTATACTGCTTAAAACCCTTCTTTGGATTTCTATTTCCAAACTTGTTTTTTCTTTTTCTAACTTTTTGTTTTACATTGAAACATAGTCAGCTAACAATGTTGTGATAGTTTTAGGTGGAGAGCAAAGGGACTCAGCCATATATGTACATGTATCCATTCTCCCTCATACTCTCCTTGAATCCAGATGGTCACATAACATTGAGCAGAGTTTCCTGTGCTATGCAGTAGGACCATGTTGATTATCCATTTAAAATATAGTAGTGTGTATGTGTCCATCTCAAACTCCCGAACTATTCCTTTCCCTATTCTTTTCCCCTTGCAAAAGTGCTTTTTATTATATTCAGATTGTGCAACCATCAATACAATCAATTCTAGAATATTTTCACTACAACAAAAAGAAACTCTGTATAGCCATCACTCCTCAGTCCTCTCAAAACCAAGGCAACCATTAACCTACCTTCTGTCTCTGTAGATTTGCCTAAACTTGACATTTCATATACATGGAGTCATAAATTCATTCTCTAAGTCTGTAAGTCTGTTTTTGTTTTGTAAATAAGTTCATTTGTATCATATATATTTTTTAAGATTCCACATATAAGGGATGTCATATGATATTTCTCCTCTGTCTGACTCACTTCACTCAGTATGACAGTCTCTAGATCCATTCATATTTGATAAATCCATCCATGTTGCAGAAAATGGCATTATTTTATTCTTTTTAATGGGCAAATAGGATTCCACTGTATATCTGTACCTCATCTTATTTATGCATTCCTCTGTCAATGGACATTTATGTTGCTTCCATGTCTTGGCTATCGTAAACAGTGCTGCAATGAATGTTGGGGTGCATGTATCCTTTCAGACCATATTTTCCTCTGTATATATGCCCAGGAGTGGGATTACAGGGTCATATGGTAGCTCTATTCTTTATAAGAAAGAACTTAAGAGAACTTTAATCATTTAGCCATAAATGATTATATCTTTCAGTTCTTTTATCCGATTTTTTTTTGCGTTCTGGCTGGAGTTAGTCTGAACTTCCCAGGGGTCCACCAAAACCAGGCTCTGTATTGTCTTCAGTCTTATCTGCTAATCCCATTGCCTGAATACTTTTCTTGCCAATCTTTATTTGCGTGGTTTATGTTTTATCCTTTGGAATTTTGCTTAGATAGTACACCATCCAGGAATCTTTCTACTCTCCACAAACTGACCTAAATATTCCTCCTAAATTATCTTGATTTTTTCTTAACATTATATGCAAACTTCTTGCTTTCTTCTCAGCATCTTTTCTGATCATCACTTCTCTCGTTCTCTACGTTTTGCATTGCTTCCCAGAATCTGCAGTGTAGCGTGACCTCTATTACGTACTTGTAAAAGCAATAAGGAAAAGCACTTAGAATCAGTCCTGATAATGTATCAGAGTTAAATTCATGTCACTAATGAAAAAAATGCATTATAACTTGAATGAGTTCAGTGGAAAAGAAGAGATATGGACTAAAAGAAGTAAGCCAAGGATTATATTAAATTCCGTTCTTCCAGGACCCTTTTAGCCACTCAAGTAACTTTTTGGTAACAGTTTTATTAAAATACAATTCACTTACTATATAATTCACTAATTTAAAATGTATAATTCAGTGCTTTTTATTATATTCAGATTGTGCAACCATCAATACAATCAATTCTAGAATATTTTCACTACAACAAAAAGAAACTCTGTATAGCCATCACTCCTCAGTCCTCTCATAACCAAGGCAACCATTAACCTACCTTCTGTCTCTGTAGATTTGCCTAAACTGGACATTTCATATACATGGAATCATATATTGTGTGGTCC
The DNA here is from genome assembly GCA_006408695.1 of Aepyceros melampus. Classification (NCBI taxonomy): domain Eukaryota; kingdom Metazoa; phylum Chordata; class Mammalia; order Artiodactyla; family Bovidae; genus Aepyceros; species Aepyceros melampus. Next base: position 74,457 of record SJXQ01006808.1, on the reverse strand, counting down.
TTTATGCCTGGCTTGAGGGGGTAATGTTTACAAGGTTCATCCATGTTGTTCAAATAACTTTTGATAGTTTTAACTGTATGTCTTGAAATTTTCAACAACAAAGCTAGCCAAAATACATCCAGATCTAACTCAATGCATTAATTAAAAGTTTTAAATATTATAATTGCAGTTTTTTTCTATTGGTCAATGTACATTTTACAGAATATATTTTGTATGAGAAAGTTTAAGATTTATCACCAGTTATGAAGAACTTTATCCTTTAGACTAGGATAAAGTTTGAGCCATTGTGAAGGTACATTATATGCTGTGAATAGAATGCACATTTTTTCTTCATAAGAAAAAAAGTGAAAGTTAAGTTGCTCAGTTGTGTCTGACTCTTTGCAACCCCGTGGACTATAGCCACCAGGCTCCTCCACCCATGGGATTCTCCAGGCAAGAATACTGGAGTGGATTGCCATTTCATTCTCCAAGGGATCATCCCGAGACAGGGATCAAACCCAGGTCTCCCGCATTAGGGCAGATGCTTTAACCTCTGAGCCACCGAGTTTACTAAGGTGCACATGGAATGGAATAATAATACCAAATATGTTGTATTCAGTCTACAGACCCATCTGTGGTTACTGAAACTGACAATTTAAATGTATATCTCAAGAATATTGTTTGACTAAAACTTCCACCCTTGTAGGAGTTCAGCCTGCTCCTGAAAGCATAAAGGCTGACTTTGTTTAATACAATTTGGTATTATCTTCTTTTAACAGTTGGTGATGAAAACATCAGGAATGCTTTTAAAATCCTGAAGAAATATGCATGTATACTTTGGAGCACATGTGAACACTTGATTTACTGCTGATAAAAAATATTCACAACTCCAGCTTACTTCATTATGTGTGTAAGAAAGTACCTAATATTCTTTTTCTCCCTTTTCTGGAAATGGTAAATGAAGATTTGCATTCAGGGTAGAGCATCCTCTTGGGGAAGCAGTGGATGCCTAGACTGACATTCCCTAAGCCCCAAACCTTGTTAAAAGTGGTTTCAGTCCTGGGGACCTAATGCACTGATTGCTTCCCTAGAAGGAGTCTCATCGCTTGCTCCATTCAGTACTATTACTGAGGGTCTAATTACATCTGTTATGCTGTTCAGTTTCACAGAAGGTTGGGGAAAGACATTAGGGGTATTGGGGATAGGGATGGGGGCATGTAACACGTGCACACACATACACACACATATACACACACACTCATCTTATGGGTTTTGAGAAATAAACTGGTGACCAAGCTAGAGTAGTTGTGAAATTGTATCTAAACCTATCATGTGTCTTACTGTAACAAGACAAAATGGAGATGGTTCCAATTCTGCATGCTTGCCCAGGCAACAGGGAACCAATTACACTGTCAAAATCTGAAACACTGGGAGCTTAAAAGCCCCATAGGACTTCTTTGGAACCAAACACTTTTTTTTGCTACCTATAAAAGGACAAGTAAAGCATTATTTTTATCCTGTTGCAAAGTGTCATTTATATTCTGAGCTCCCCAAACCTTCCTAGCCCACTGTTTCACTGTATACTGCAAACAGTATATGCTTATGCTATGTTTTTGTGTAGCCCAGATGAAGACTGTCATCATGGCCTAATAGAGCTCAAAATGGAAATGGAGACGGGGTGGAAGAGAGGTTCATTATTTTTTAAATGGCTTCACTTTTCCCATAGGAATCCTATAGATCCCACTTAGCAGAAGCTCATTCCAGCACTGATTAAGTGGGAAATACACAGAATCTCAAAAGGTCAAACCTATAATCAGCTGTCCTCAGGGACTTCTATGGAAAACTTCTTCATCCAACTTGAATTTATTACCATCTTAAAACATAGTGCATTAGATGATATGACATTAAAAAATATATATGCAAATATCTTTATATATAGTCATACACATATATGACACATGGGCATGTATATATATGTGTGTGCAGATCAGTTCAGTTCAGTCGCTCAGTCGTGTCCAACTCTTTGCAACCCCATGAATCGCAGCACGCCGGGCCTCCCTGTCCATCACCATCTCCAGAGTTCACTCAGACTCACGTCCATCAAGTCAGTGATGCCATCCAGCCATCTCATCCTCTGTCGTCCCCTTCTCCTCCTGCCCCCAATCCCTCCCAGCATCAGAGTCTTTTCCAATGAGTCAACTCTTCACATGAGGTGGCCAATGATGTGACATTAAGAAAAGATAAACATGACATTAAGAAAAGATACTTATATATGTGCACACACATATGACATATGCATGCAAGTATGTGTGTATGGGTGTGTGATGGATGTCTGCCCACCTAAACTCACAGTAGCCTGATTTACCTGAACCATTGGCTTTGTTAGGTAATCTTCCCTATAGTGTTTTACTTTATGTTATTGGTTTGTTTTTATATTGTTAGAAACTTTGAAACTATAACGAATTAAGTTTACTTAGAATTGGCTTTGTGTTTTTGAGAGTTCACAAATTATAGACTCTAAAAGTGTATGACTGAAAAAAAAGTATATGTAAAAGGAATAGGATAATAGAGGAGAAACAATAGAATTCTTAATATGTTTCCAAACTGTGTGCAAGCCTGTGATAAACACTTCTTTGTGGGGAGAATATACTTGGGGGAACCGGATGGCTTAAGCTGGACAAAGCTTGGTTTCTTTTCTCTTCAAATGCATTTTTACTTATTTTAGTAAAGAATTATAGTCAATATTTTATTTAAAAAATGACTTTGGTCACAGGCTGAAGGTTCTTTGCTCATCACACCTTAAAATGCCATCTCTCTTTACGTCCTCACATAAATTTGCAGTCTGTTCATCACCTTTATGCTGAGAGCAGCACCCAAATACAAAATGTTAAATCAGTCATGAACCTTCGTGCTTGCTTATCCGCGTGGAAGAAAATAGATTGTTCCTCTCTCCTCTGCTTGTTCCAAGTAGTTATTTAGTTAATACTGGAAGAAAATTGACCTTGGAGTTGTCTTGAGCTGTGAGACTGAGAAAGACTGTGACGGTTTCTCATTTAAGCCTCATTCTGTGCCCCTACTTCCTGGGAGACAACACAGTCTTACACGGGTGATGGGAAGGCAGTGGTGAAAGTGCAGAGTGGCTCCTCTCTGAGTCACTTTTCCTTTTCAGGGTTTAAGAAAGTGGTTGTCATTCCTACCTCTTCCTACCTCCTGAAGAAGCGTAAGAAAGGAAGAGAGAAACTGAGGGTTAGAGCAGATGTTTCCCTTGTCTTCTGCTTATTGGAAAGCTGGGAGAAAGTACCCTGTGAGTGGACACAATGAGGAAATGCATGAGCTTGTCTCTCTAGTTTTGAATATGTCACAATGAGTTAGAGTATGACTCTTCTGTGAGTATAGTAGCTAGGAAGTGGGAAGACTAGTGACAAGAAGGAGCTTCTCCTGGGGGACAGAGATAAACCTCTATGGATACTATCAGTGGAAATATGAGAATGGATTGGCCAGGAGCCCAGGGCAGGATTCCCATAACTGGGCTCGAGTCTTCACCATATGACCCTGGAAATCTAGTTAACTCCTCTGAGCCTCATTTTTCTCATCTACAACATGGGATAATAATGGTAGCTGTTTTCAGAAGTTTTGAGGGGATATTAAATGAAATAAAGATTGATGTGTGACTAGCATTTAGTAAGTGTTCTTTTGAAGTCAGCTGCTGATCCTGTTAACGTTGAGAGACAAAGACATTATAAAAATGGCAACACTTCTTGTCCCAGTCAACAGTAATGTGATGAGAAAGTATGACTGGATATTTACCAAGAGACACAGGTATTTTGCCTATTTGACTTGAAGGGGTCAAGTATTTTAATGTATTCAGGAATGTTCAGTTCAGTTCTGTCGGGAGCCAGAGTGAGGAATCCCACCTGTGACAGGGTCACATGGAAAACTCAGATGGCAGGGCAATTAGTCATCGGATTTCTCCCTGGTTTTTCCTGAACATGAGCCCCCAAAAATAAGAATGTGTCTGTTTTCCCATTATTTTCTGACTTTCTCTGGAAAAAGTTAATTCAGGGCTTTGGCCTTCTGCATTTGAAAGGAGTGTTTCAGCCCAATCCCCCTTTGATAATGCTCTAGCCTGCCTAACAAGTTCCCCTGATCTTCTATAAGCTTGTAAATTACTCACAACTTCCCAACTGTGAGGGGCACAAAAGCCTTAAAGTATCTTAAAGTTTCAGAGCATTTTCAAATTCATATTGGTGACAGGATTTCATGGTTAACTCAATGATTGCTGCCAGACCTCCTTATTTTTTATCTATCAGGCACCCGGGAAGATGTAATAAATGTAAATGGGGTATGGAAAAGGATATATAGTAGTTTTGATGTTAGCAATACTAGACTTTTGCTATAAATCACTGTACTTCCTTTTATTACAAATTGCTGTATTTTTATTTAGTGTTTTCTGAGAGTGGCATTCAGACTTTGGAAAGATTAACACAAATGAGTCTTCTGGTTAACAAAACCTCATCAGAAGAGAGCCATAGAAATGTTAACAGGCCTCTTGGCCAGAAGATAATGTAAACCGCCTGAGACCTTTTGTAATGAGAGGGTATGCAAAAAAGAAAGCCTTGTCTCATGAGGGTCAGGAATGCTGCCCCTGCATAACTCTGCATATTCCATTATGTACAACTTAGGGTATATAAGCTGATTTTGAAAAATAAAGTTTGGAGAGTCTTGCACCGATGCTGGGCTTCCCCCGTGTCTCCTATTTTCTCTAATTTCTGGCTGAATTCCCATCTGGGGCGTGGAGCCTCACCATGTCTACTTACCTGTCCCGGCTGCTAAGATCCGTAAGAGAGAGAGCCTAGGGTGGGGCACTCTCTGATATTCAAACTGACACCGGGTGGCCTAACGTAGATGGTGCAAGGTCCGTGTCTGGAACTTTATTGGCTTTCCACGTAAACCAAGTTATTCAGCCCTCTTTACTCCATCTAAATTTCCTACTACACTATTTCTTCCTAATCTAATCTTATATTTCTAAATAAATAAGTTTTTCCTCGCCAACGCCGTCCCCCCTTCAAATTCCCTGGATCCACCGGGGCTGGAGCCTGGCACAGTTCAGTCACTTAGTCGTGTCCGACTCTTTGCGAACCCATGAATTGCAGCACACCAGGCATCCCTGTCCATCACCAACTCTTGGATTTCACTCAAACTCATGTCCATCGAGTTGGTGATGCCATCAACTCAATGATTGCTGCCAGACCTCCTTATTTTTTATCTATCAGGCACCCGGGAAGATGTAATAAATGTAAATGGGGTATGGAAAAGGATATATAGTAGTTTTGATGTTAGCAATACTAGACTTTTGCTATAAATCACTGTACTTCCTTTTATTACAAATTGCTGTATTTTTATTTAGTGTTTTCTGAGAGTGGCATTCAGACTTTGGAAAGATTAACACAAATGAGTCTTCTGGTTAACAAAACCTCATCAGAAGAGAGCCATAGAAATGTTAACAGGCCTCTTGGCCAGAAGATAATGTAAACCGCCTGAGACCTTTTGTAATGAGAGGGTATGCAAAAAAGAAAGCCTTGTCTCAATGAGGGTCAGGAATGCTGCCCCTGCATAACTCTGCATATTCCATTATGTACAACTTAGGGTATATAAGCTGATTTTGAAAAATAAAGTTTGGAGAGTCTTGCACCGATGCTGGGCTTCCCCCGTGTCTCCTATTTTCTCTAATTTCTGGCTGAATTCCCATCTGGGGCGTGGAGCCTCACCATGTCTACTTACCTGTCCCGGCTGCTAAGATCCGTAAGAGAGAGAGCCTAGGGTGGGGCACTCTCTGATATTCAAACTGACACCGGGTGGCCTAACGTAGATGGTGCAAGGTCCGTGTCTGGAACTTTATTGGCTTTCCACGTAAACCAAGTTATTCAGCCCTCTTTACTCCATCTAAATTTCCTACTACACTATTTCTTCCTAATCTAATCTTATATTTCTAAATAAATAAGTTTTTCCTCGCCAACGCCGTCCCCCCTTCAAATTCCCTGGATCCACCGGGGCTGGAGCCTGGCACAGTTCAGTCACTTAGTCGTGTCCGACTCTTTGCGAACCCATGAATTGCAGCACACCAGGCATCCCTGTCCATCACCAACTCTTGGATTTCACTCAAACTCATGTCCATCGAGTTGGTGATGCCATCCAGCCATCTCATCCTCTGTCATCCCCTTCTCCTCCTGCCCCCAATCCCTCCCAGCATCAAGTCTTTTCCAATGAGTCAACTCTTTGCATGAGGTGGCCAAAGTACTGGAGTTTCAGCTTTAGCATCATTCCTTCCAATGAACACCCAGGACCAATCTCCTTCAGAATGGACTGGTTGGATCTCCTTGCAGTCCAAGGGACTCTCAACAGTCTTCTCCAACACCACAGTTCAATTCTTTGGTGCTCAGCCTTCTTCACAGTCAACTCTCACATCCATACATGACCACTGGAAATACCATAGCCTTGACTAGATGGACCTTTGTTGACAAAGTAATGTCTCTGCTTTTTAACATGCTATCTAGGTTGGTCATAACTTTCCTTCCAAGGAGTAAGCATCTTTTAATTTCATGGCTGCAGTCACCATCTGCAGTGATTTTGGAGCCCCCAAAAATAAAGTTTCAACTGTTTCCCCATCTATTTCCCATGAAGCGATGGGACCAGATGCCATGATCTTTGTTTTCTGAATGTTGAGCTTTAAGCCAACTTTTTCACTCTCCTCTTTCATTTTCATCAAGAGGCTCTTTAGTTCCTCTTCTTTTTCTGCCATAATGGTGTCATCTGCATATCTGAGGTTATTGCTATTTCTCCCGGCAATCTTGATTCCATCTTGTGCTTCTTCCAACCCAGCGTTTCTCATGATGTACTCTGCATATAAGTTAAATAAGCAGGGTGACAATACACAGCCTTGACGTACTTACTCCTTTTCCTGTTTGGAACCTGAATGTACCTATAGGAAAATAATAAACTGATGAAGGACAGAAATAAGTTGGTTGAGCCTTCAGCATAGTTTACATAGAGTGTGTATTGCACTTGCTTTCCTAACCAAGTGAAGTCCACCTTCTATTGGGAAGCTCATCTTGAATCAGACAGAATGCATTTTAATAGTTGCAGATATCCTGGCAGCATAGTGTTTTGCCTAAGCATACAGAGAATTCTCAGGAGTTCCACAGATCTGAAATGAGCCTAAGAATTTTGGGTCCTGGCTGCAGTTGGTATCTGTTAACCCAGTGATGCTATAGTATTCCTTGAAAATTTCTCAATAAATATTTCTGTCACAAAAAAGGAGTCAAATATTCAGCTAGACTCTGGGTTGACAATCTTTTATATCTAACTGATATGGATATTGCTCACTACAAAAAGTGCTATAAAGAATATTGACAAGCCATATAAAATACTTTGTTTTCTGTTGCTATCTATGAACATCAGTGTGGGGAGACTGGAAATCCTAAATCAGTGTTAAGTTTGTCACACACATGCATAAATAATTTTCTCTCATCCCTGCGAATTAGCACAATTATTTGAAGAGTCAACATTTGTGAATAATGAATGAATTTGTAAGCTGAATTTTTGTACGTTCTGCAAATAACTTTTAGTTATGAAAAGGACAGAGCACAATGAGCTTTTGTTGTTTTATTAATATAGAATAATGCTTAAGTGCTATTCTCCTTCATTTGAACATAACACATATGTTGAAACATGCCTTAATTTTCTTGTTTATTGAAGGTCTGCTCTGTAACTAGCACTACTCTAAGTACTAGAATTCAATGGAGAACATGCCTTCTAAGATTTTGCATGCTAGTGGAGGGAATACAATAAGCCATTAAAGGAATAAACAAGTAAACAACGTAGGTTCACATTGTGAAGAAAATGACACGGAATATCTTAAGTGTATAGAAACGCTACTTTAGGGAACACTCATGTTTGGAGGATGAAATGGCATAGAGCATGGCTGGAGCATAGGGAGGAGAGGGCAGGCAGTACCTGAGGCTTGGGCGCTGAAAGGGAATACGGCCAGATCAGGGCAAGATTTAAGATCTGGAAGCCACTGATTAGAGAGAGTGTGTGTGAGTGTGTGAGAGAGGGAGAGAGAGTGTGTTTCAGTTGAGCAACCAAATGATTGGTTTTCATTTTCTTCCCACCCTTATTTTGCATGCACACAGAGCTATACACAGCTGCAACTGCAGATCTTAACATCGGAGAGAGCTGCACAGTTTAGGTGAAGTTCCTCTCTGAAAGAAACCATGATACTTGAGAGAGAGAAACGTTTCACACACATACGGACACACACACAATTATACACACATATGCCGCATCTCTCTCTATTTTTTCTTTAAGCAGGGCTATGATCTTGTCTAATTTACATTAGAAATTCACCATTGGACTATGGGATGAACAATGGATTGTGGGAGAGCAAGACTGAAGTCAGGGAGACCAATTAGGAGGTCATTAAAGAATCCTAGGATAGAGATGGTGACAGATTGAAATAGGATGAGGGCTTAGGAGATATGCCATGTTAACACACACACATACACACACACACACACACACAAGATGTGTTTTGGAGACAGAGTCAATAAGACTTGTGATGGATTGAATGTAGGGGCTGAGTCACAGGAAAATTAATGTGAGTTGTGGTACAAAATGGGCAGGAAGCTGCTGGGTGTTTTAATACAACAGACCTTTGTTATAGCACAACACTTTGGCCTTCCATAAATCACCATAACTTGCAACATCAGGAACTCAGAAGGACCAAAAAACTCCATTAGCACTGAAGCATAGCATCTCTATAATAGACGTATTTAACAAAATGGCATTTGTGCCATTCGTTTTACTTATTATGCATATTTCAGAGAGCAGGGCAGAGGAGTACACAATAGTATATAAGGTGTGATCACATTGTTCCTGAGAATGCAGGAGAAGGCTGTTTTACTGAGGTGGGAGGTAAGAGACTCAATGTTCTGTCAAACCCTCAAATCTGTGGTATGTTTAGGCATGGCTGTGGCACGATTCCTAATAGGGTGCACTCACAGCTCTGGGTGAGGACAGAGTGCTGCTGATGTTTCCTCTGTGGTAGTGTTCTTCCAGATGATGGTTGTGACCCTCTCAGTTCAGTTCATTCGCTCAGTCGTGTCTGACTCTTTGTGACCCCATGAATCGCAGCATGCCAGGCCTCCCTGTCCATCACCAAAATGATGGAGAATTATCAGCATTGGAGGAAAAAGTGTAATAGAAAGCATTAGAGTGTGCCTTCTATGATATTGTTCTATGAGTTCTTTGTTTTTGTTTATTTGTGTATATGGATGCATGGATGCATGACAGTGCAAAATTGATTTATTACAGTGGGTCTAGATTATAAAGAAAAGTTGGAAAACTACTGTTCTCAGGTACATTTGGGGAAATGTACTGGCAATTCATCCTTGATTTCTTGCTTGAATTTAACTGTCTAAAGACTTGGAATAGGTTTATTTCCTTACTTCATCAAGTTTAATCTTCATGGAAGACAGAGATGAACTGAACACACATTGGAGATGAATAAGTTGGTGGATCTTGGAAAAGAGGTGGGGAACATAAAAGCTACCAAAATACTGGGGAAATAAATGGTAAAAAGTATCCCCAAAAGCCAGATGAAAACAACAGAGCTCCATCCCAATAGTCACAGGCTTGTTATTTGGGAAAGGGTCAGCAAAAAGAAGGGTTGAGAGTCTCATGGGCAATCTTGGCCCATCCAAGTTAGGGAGACTCATAACTGACATTTAAGGAATTTTTAGACAGACACCATCTTGATAATGGAAAATCCAAGAGCTCAGAGATGTCACTGCATATATGTAGTTCTGCATCCCCAGTTCCTAGGTCAGTCATCGTTTATTGGATTTGCACTGCACACAATGCCTGTGCCTTATTTCTTCATGTCACTCACAGACAAACCCTGTGAGATTGCCGGAAGATCAGAACAAAGCCAGATTGTAAGCAAAAAATGAAAAGATGGGAGCCTTCCTAAATTACAGACCAAGGAAGAGTCCAGGATCTCTCCTGGCAGTAACAAGGAAGAGGGTTCAAAAGTTTTAGTGACTAAAAAAGGTTCTGATTTTCCAAACATCATCTCTTTAGGGCCTCTCATTCAGACAGTAGTAGCTGCACAAGAGGGGATTTCAGTTGCCTGTTCCCACCCTTTCTTCTTGCACTTGTTGTCTCAGTGTGTGCAAGACATGAACAGTTGTACAGTAGGCCAACACCTGAGAATGCTGCAAGTTGATATGTGATACTTGTTGTATACAATACTAATAAACTTATAAAATATAATCATATAATATCTAATATATTATGAAACACTTCTTTATTTTCTTCCAGCGTGCCTGAACTACTATTCCATAACTGATTTTGTTGTATAATTCTAACATTGGAATTGAAACTATTGCTGACTTTTAAAAAACTATTCTTAATGAAAGATATGGTTTTAAGTATCCATATTTTGCCTCATGTTTCCAGTTAAACCTCGGGCCTCTTTTAAAAGTTGGATTCAAAGAGAATGGTGTGGTATGGCAACTGGAATGAATCTATGGGAAGGGAAATGTTGAGAATTTTAATTAGTAAATATTAAACATACAAATTTAAATCATAGACAACAGTTTTGGGTGCTACAATTTGAAAGGGACATCCATAAACTGGAATATGTCCATAAAAGGGATATAGGACTATACATAGAGATCTAAAAAATAAATTGTATGAGAAACAACTAAAAAAGAAATAATTCAGGAGGAAAATGTGAGCCACTGTTACATTGTTGGCACTGACTTCAGACGGAAGACAGAGCAGCAGCCTCTGAGGAAGTTTAGTATAAGAAGAAAAAGTTTAGTGTAAGAAGTGAAGCTTTTTGGGAATTGTGAAGTTGGCTACCATGTATCTTAAGAATATTTGCATAGATAGAGGATGGGTTAAACATCTTTATTTCTCCATTTTCTTGATTGTTGAAGAGAAAGAGATAGAGTTTGACCCAGATGATGCTTTTCAACAGGGGTGGTGCAGATTTTGAGAGATCTAAATCTTACATAATTTCAGGACCCTTTTTAAGAAAAGCAGGTAAGGTATGTAAGTTGATGTAATTTGATGACTTAAATAGATTTCCAATTATTTTTCTAGTGAAGATGGGTTCATTTGGGATCAGCAGAGAATTGTAATATGGGGTCTGTAATTGTAGTGAGCCATGTCCAAGTAGTTGTACAGGAAGGTAAGGAGAACACTTTGGGGGAAATGGAAGTTGAGAGGGCAATGGTAAACAGAGTCCATGGCTTTTTGTTGACTGAGTCCTTGTCAGGAAAGAGTCTTTTTTCTTCTGTCGGCTCTGCTGTCTTCACAGAGCATGAGAGCTCCCCCATCTGGTCTCCTGACTCTGTTTAATTGATATTTCTGTTTATTATTTTTTCTTAAAAAGAAGCCACACAAGTGACAATTCTTTAAAAAATGGCAAATCCTTAAAACATTCTAAAGTCCAAGAAAAAACCCAAAATGTTCTTATTAGTTAGCTGCCTGACATACATACCTCTGTGATACTCTTTAGTCTGTATTTGGGAATACAGACTCTGAGCAACTCTTCATATTACAACATACTGTAGTATACACATCTATATTTATATAGAGAAGAGAATATAAGGATACAGAGAACAGAAAGATGCTTCGCTCTTCCCCCATCATAGTCGATTAGTATTTTTGTGCTGTGCTTAGTCACTCAGTCATGTCCAACTCTTTGGGACCTCATGGACTATAGGCTCCTCTGACCATGAAATTTTCCAGGCAAAAATACTGTAAAGCAATTATCCTTCAATTAAAAATAAATTTAAAAAAATCCTGGAGCATGTTGCCATTTCCTACTACAAGGGATCTTCCACCCAAGGGATTGAACCTGCTTTTTTTTTGGTGTTTTTAATTATTGGTAATTTAGAGCTTTTACCACAAGCCAGTTTTTGATGCTCTGCATTTCAGGCCTTTCCCCAGTACTCTCACTTGCTTCCAGTGAAAATGAGAAGCCTAATCTAGATAAGATTGACTTTGATTCCTTGATTTCCTTCGTGGAGCCCTGGTGCTTCTGTAGAAATGCCTTACGTGGATCTTGACTGACCCCTCCCCAACTCTACATGGCTGAGATGGTGGAACCCCTCTGCCCAGATTTAACAAGAGAGATTCTGCTCTCCCCAGATTTATAAAGAGGATTTTTCTCATTTATGGGAGATTCCAAGGGTAAATATCAAGAGAAAACTGCCCTGAATGAAGGCATTAGGGTGACTCAGAAATAATCATAAAACCAAGAAATGTTTGTCTGCTTTTTATTATCACTTTGCGCCAGCAAGTCTGAACAATTCAGTGAAAAGTATACTTCATCACCAAAAGCTTTTATTGGTCAGGGTTCAAAATAATTGTTGCAGTTACTCTTAGGTTTTAATAATAAATATGCTAGCTTTAGATTGGCATGGTTTTATTATGTATTCTTCAGTAAACATTGTATTCTGCGTGGAAGCTAATTTGGAAAACTCTGACTCTCAGAACACAAAGACTTAGAGAAATTGGTTTTTAGAGTAAGTTCCTGATGGTTCTTGGAGAGGGCAATGGCAACCCACTCCAGTACTCTTGCCTGGAAAATCCCATGGATGGCGGAGCCTGGTAGGCTGCAGTCCGTGGGATCGCTAAGAGCTGGACACAACTGAGCAACTTCACTTTCACTTTTCACTTTCATTCATTGGAGAAGGAAATGGTAAACCCACTCCAGGATTCTTGCCTTGAGAATCCCAGGGATGGGGAAGCCTAGTGGGCTGCTGTCTATGGGGTCGCACAGAGTCAGACACAACTGAAGCGACTTAGCAGAAGCAGCAGCAGCCTGGTAGTTCTGAACCATTCAGACGTGCTTTGGTTACAGTCTGTGTCTTCAGTCACTGTGGGGTTACATATTCCTGCAATTAAACAGTAGATATGAAATAAACAATGTTAGTAGAGTGACTGGAAAGATGAATAAACAGTACTTGAGGCACAACAATTTTGTCATTTCTTGTGACCACTTGGGAATTTGTGTTTAAAATATAAAACTGTGAAACAGATTGCAAACTGTGAGGTTGTCTAAGTCCTTTCAGGCTGCTGTAACAAAGTACACCAGACTGGGTAGCTTATAAACAACCAGCATTTCACAGTTGTAAAGGCTGAAAGTCCAGAGTCATGCTACCAGCAGATATGGTGTTTAGTGAGGACTTCTTGGTTCCTTAATAGTGCCTTCCTGCCTTACATGGTGGAAGGGGCTGAGCATCTTTTAGAGGTGGAGTTTCTTTTATAAAGGCACTGACCTCGTAGCTGTCAGTAAAGAATATGCCTGCAATGTAGGAGACCCAGGTTCATTCTTGAGTTGAGAAGATCCCCTGGAGAAGGAAATGGCAACCCAATCCAGTATTCTTGCCTGGAAAATCAATCCTATGGACAGAGAAGCCTGGCAAGCTACAGTCCATGGGGTCACAGGAGTCAGACATGACTTAGCGACTAAACCACCACCATCACCACATTCATGAGGCCCCCACCTTAACCACTTTCCAAAGGCCACATCTCCAAATACCATCACCTTTGAGGATTAGGATTTCAGCTTAATGAATTCTGTGGGAACAGGGGCTAGACAACTAGGGACTGCTGCTGCTGCTGCTGCTAAGTCGCTTCAGTCGTGTCCGACTCTGTGCAACACCAGAGACGGCAGCCCACCAGGCTCCCCCATCTCTGGGATTCTCCAAGCAAGAACACTGGAATGGGTTGCCATTTCTCTATATATGAGACTTTCAGGGCTAAAAGCAGGAAAATTCCAGGAAAACTTGGTGCTCACACTGGCAAGACTTGGCAGCTAGCTTTCCCAAAATAGAGCAACTGTTCAAGCTGTAGTCCTTTTATAACTTATCCTAGAATCTGTATCTTATCAATTCTGCCATATTATAGTGGATATAAATTAAGTCCAACCCACACCTAACAGGAAATTATATAAGGCTGTGAATACCAGGAAGCTGTGCATTGATTTGAAAACCGCCTACCATACCATCCTCGCCTGTCTTATCTTTTCACCTCTATAGCAGTTCTTGAGAGAATATGTTTTTATTTTGCGTAGCACATAAGTCAACATTTCTTGGTGCTATCATAGGTATATATATTCACCAACACAGGAAGGAATCAAAAGAATCTGAAACATATAAAGTATGCTTTGTGTGGCAAGGATACGACATGATGATAAAACATGAGATATAACATCTGTTAATTAGTGTGAAACTATTTATATCACGAATAATGAAAATGGCCCATGGCATACCTTCCTCAGAGTACCTCAAGGAAAATGCACAACTCAATTTTCCCCATAGATTCAGCAGTGTGTGGTGATTATCTCCTTATGTACAGTGAGCACTAAGTATACTCAGCTATATTTAAAAAGTACATAGCCATCTGTACTTAAAATAATAGATTATTTCATAAAAGATCCTTTCACTGATGCATTTCCCTCATTTGTCCCTTTTTCAATTTCTAGCCTTTATTCTAGAAAAAGAGATCATTAGCTGAATGATTACTTAATAAGCATCTGTATTCTAATTATGATTTTCCCTTAATGTGGGTAATCTTTCCATTCATTTCTACTCTTTTAGTAACATCTGCTTGAAAACATAATCTTTATTTGCAAGATATCATCTATCCCCACAGTTCCTTTTCCTCTTTGAAGCTCCAGTGTTGGACTCTGATATCACCATTAGTTGCTATAGAGATTATTATGATGCCACAAACAGAATTATGAATTCATGCTGGGAAGCAGTGGTGGGAAGTCTACTATTAAAAAAAAAAAAAACAGAAACAACTTTATAGCTCATTTAAAAATAAGTGAACTAAATTCAAGGAAGAAAACACTAACCTATTTCTCCATGCGCACAGTGTTTTCAGAATTGTCCACCTGATGTAGAAGAATTTACACCATTCAATCTGACTTTTCTGATGAGTCACTTAGTTTGCAAACTTTGAGGGAACTTTCAGTTTATGTAAACTCTGCTTGAGTCTGTATGCGGTGGGTGATGGAATTGTAAATGCACTGATTGCTGGCATTTCAGTCTCCTTAGGCTCAGTGGTAAGGAATCTGCCTGCCAGTGTAGAAGCAGCAGGAGACAGGGGTTCAGTCCCTGGATGAGGATGTTCCCCTGGAGGAGGGAATGGCAGTCCATTCCAGTATTCTCATTGAGATGATCCCATGGACAGAGGAGCCTGGTGGACTACAAGTCTGTGGGTTCACAAAGAGTTGGATATGACTGCATGAATGAGCATGCACACGCATACAGTGATAAATACCAGTCTCCATACTCATACCAATCACAGGGCAATTGCCAAAGATCATTAAAAGGGAAAAACAAAGGGATTGAGAATACTGCATTTATGTGTTTCATAGGTATACACAGCCTCTATCTGAAATGAATATTATAGCACTGAGCAACTCATAATAATATGAATCCTACTGCATAAAATATGATTGAAGTGTCACATTCCAGGACAGCAATATTATTTATTGCACAGAGAAAATGCCATATGGAAAGGGAGCCCCAGAGCCTAGATTCTAGGTTTAGCTACTCTTCTGCTTCAGTTTATAATCTTGGGCAATTCGTGGAACCTCCCAGGGCTTCCATTTCATGGGAACAGTGATGGTGATAGGAAAACCTCTACTACAGTTGCTGGCCGGGGATCCTCTAAGAAGTAATGAGATAGTGTCTATAGAGCATATTGAAGCCCTTAGACAAAATGAGACAGATAACTAAAAAATACTTTAAGATATTTTAAAATTGGACTCCAGGATTTTTAGGATTTTAGGATTAGACTCCAATTTGGATTTTTAGGATTAGACTCCAGTTTGGATTTTTTTTTAAGGTAGTCTGCTCAAGGCAGATTTATTCCTCAGTCCAAAGGTAACAAAGTCATCAAGCTGAGTTGCACTACAGATTTTAAAATAATACAGTTATCTTCATCAATTATGAGATTGATTCTGGCAAACAAAACTATTTCTATTTATAATGAGGAAATATGAAGGAAATTATGTTAGGCAGAAATGGATAGAATGTAATTTATTTCCCAGACACATTATTTTTCAGTTCACTTTTGGTTTAAAGATGTCTATGTTAAGTGTTCACACTTCAAAAATTCAGTCAGCAATTTTTAGCCTTCATTTTATTGTTTTGTCATGAATAACTGCCTTTGAGTTTACACAGAATTCAATATTTGTGAAATATTTCTAAAACATTTAACACACACTAACTAATTTAAATAGCAGTAATAAAGAATACCCATCTCATTGTGAAGTGAAGTGAAAGTCGCTTCAGTCGTGTCCGACTCTGTGTGACCCCATAGACGGCAGCCCACCAGGCTCCCCCATCCCTGGGATTCTCCAGGCAAGAATACTGGAGTGGTTGCCATTGCCTTCTCCAATGCATGAAAGTGAAAATTGAAAGTGAAGTCGCTCAGTCATGTCCGACTCTTAGCGACCCCATTTACTGCAGCCCACCAGGCTCCTCCATCCATGGGATTCTCCAGGCAAGAGTACTGGAGTGGGGTGCCATTGCCTTGTAGTTGGTTATTTAACAACTCGAGTCTTCTAAAACAGTATATTTAAACACTTATTGCATTTTAGATCAATTTATCAGCCATTTTAAAACTGATTTAGATATCTAACTAATGGATATAAATATGCTAATGAGATATGAATAAAAGCGGCTTGCAAATCAATATATGTAGTATAATCCTCTAATTTTGAATATCACTAGGAAAAGTTTTTAAGTCTATACCTGGAGATATTTACATTGGTTATCTGCATGATAAGATGTCAAGAATTTCTAGTTTAAGATAGTTTTTCTGTATGTTCAGAAATTCCACACAATAGTAAAATAAGCTAATTTTATTTTAAAATATAAGGTACTTTATTCAGAAAATTGGATTAAAGATTCACTGAGCATGCCCCCGCCCATCAGAACAAAACCCAGTTTCATCCTAAGTCAGTCTCTCCCATCAGGAAGCTTCGATAAGCTTATTATCTATATCCATCAGAGGGCCAACAGAATGAAAAGAACAATCACAGAAAACTAACCAAAATGGTCACATGGACCACAGCCTTGTCTAACCCAATGAAACTTTGAGCTATGCCATTTAGGGCCACCCAAGACAGATGGGTCATGGTTGAGGGTTCTGACAAAATGTGGCCCACCAGTGAAGGGAATGGCAAACCACTTCAGTACTCTTGCCTTGAGAACCCCATGAACAGTATGAAAAGGCAAAAAGATAGGACACTGAAAGATGAACTCCCCAGGTCGGTAGGTGCCCAATATGCTACTGGAGTTCAGTGGAGAAATAAGTCCAGAAAGAATGAAGAGACAGAGCCAAAGCAAAAACAACACCCACTTGTGGATATGACTGGTGATGGAAGTAAAGTCCAATGTGTAAAGAACAATATTGCATAGGAACCTGAAACATTAGGTCCATGAATCAAGGCAAATTGGAAGTGGTCAAACAGGAGATAGAAAGAATGAACATCAACATTTAAGGAATCAATGAACTAAAATGGACTGTAATGGGTGAATTAAACTTGATGACCATTATATCTACTACTGTGGGCAAGAATCGCTTAGAAGAAATGAAGTAGCCATCATAGTCAACAAAACAGTCCAAAATGGAGTACTTGGATGCAGTCTCAAAAATGACAGAATGATCTCTGTTCATTTCTAAGCAAAACCATTCAAGATTACAGCAATCCAAGTCTATGCCCCTAAAGTAATGCTGAAGAAGTTGAAATTGAATGGTTCTATGAAGATCTACAAGACCTAGAATTAACACCCAAGAAAGATGCCCTTTTCATTATAGGAGACTGGAATGCAAAAGTAGGAAGTCAAGAGGTAAACACAAGAGAGGACTCTACACATGGACATCACCAGATGCTCAATACGAGAATCAGATTGATTATATTCTTTGCAGCCAAAGATGGAGAACTTCTATACAGTCAGAAAAAATAAGATCAGGAGCTGACTGTGGTTCAGATCATGAACTCCTTATTGCCAAATTCAGACTTAAAGAAAGTAGAGAAAACCACTAGACCTTCAGGTATGACCTAAATCAAATCCCTTATTATACAGTAGAAGTGACAAATAGATTCAAGGTATTAGAGCTGATAGAGTGCTTGAAGAACTACAGATGGAGGTTCATGACATTATACAGGAGGAAGTGATCAAGAACATCCCCAAGAAAAAGAAATGCAAAAAGGCAAAATGGTGGTCTGTCAAGCCCTTACAAATAGCAGAGAAAAGAAGAGAAGCTAAAGAAAAGGAGAAAAAGAAAGACATATCATTTGAATGCAGAGTTCCAAAGATAATCAAGGAGAGAAAAGAAAGCCTTCCTCAGCCATCAGTGCAAAGAATTACAGGAGAATAATATAATGGGAAAGACTAAAGATCTCTTCAAGAAAATAGAGATACCAAGGGAACATTTCATGCAAAGATGGGCTCAATTAAGGACAGAAACACTGTAGACCTAACAGGCAGGCAATATTAAGAAGAGGTGGCAAGAATATACAGAAGAACTATACAAAAGATCTTCATGACCCAGATAATCACGATGGTGTGATCACTCACCTAGAGCCAGACATCCCAGAATGTGAAGTCAAGTTGGCCTTAGAAAGCATCACTACGAACAAAGCTAGTGGAGATGATGGAATTCCAGTTGAGCTCTTTCAAATCCTGAAAGATGATGCTGTGTAAGTGTTGCACTCAATATGCCAGCAAATTTGGAAAACTCAGCAGTGGCCACAGGACTGGAAATGGTCAGTTTTCATTCCAATCCCAAAGAAAGGCAATGCCAAATAGTTTTCAAACTACTGAACAATTGCACTCATCTCACACACTAGCAAAGTAATGCTCAATATTCTCCAAGCTAGCCTTCAACAGTACATGAACCATGAACTTCTAGATGTTCAAACTGGATTTAAGAAAGGCAGAGGAACCAGAGATCAAATTGCCAATATCCGCTGGATCATCAAAAAAGCAAGAGAGTTCCAGAAAAAAACATCTATTTCTGCTTTGTTGACTATGTCAAAGCCTTTGACTGTGTGGATCGCAACAAACTGTGGAAAATTATTCAAGAGATGGGAATACCAGACCACCTGATCTGCCTTCTGAGAAATCTGTATGCAGGTCAAGAAGCAACAGTTAGAACTAGACATGGAACAAAAGACTGGTTCCAAATTGGGAAAGGAGTACGTCAAGGCTGTATATTGTCACCCTGATTATTTAAGTTCTATACAGAATACATCATGAGAAATGCTGGACTGGATGAAGCACAAGCTGAATCAAGGTTGCTGGAAGAAATATCAATAACCTCAGATATGCAGATGACACCACTCTTATGGCAGAAAGAGAAGAAGAACTAAAGAGCCCCTTGATGAAGGTGAAAGAAGAGAGTGAAAAAATTGGCTTAAAACTCAACTTTCAGAAAATAAGATTATGGCATCTGGTCTCATCACTTTATGGCAAATAGATAGGGAAACAATTGAAACAATGAGAGGCTATAGTTTTTTGGGCTCCAAAATCACATCAGATGATGACTGCTGCCATGAAATTAAAAGATGCCTGCTCCTTGGAAGAAAAGCTATGACCAACCTAGATAGCATATTAAAAAGCAAAGACATTACTTTGCCAAGAAAAGTCTGTCTATTCCTAGCTATGGTTTTTCCAGTAGTTATGTATGGATGTGAGAGTTGGGCTATAAAGAAAGCTGAGCACTGAAATATTGATGCTTTTCAACTGTGATGCTTTCTTCTCTCAAGAGAAGACACTTGAGAGTCCCCTGGACTGCAGGGAGATCCAACCAATCCATCCTAAAGGAAATCAGTCCTAAATATCCATTGGAAGGACTGATGCTGAAGCTGAAAGTCCAATACTTTGGCCACCTGATGAGAAAAACTGACTCATCTGAAAAGACCCTGATGCTGGAGAAGATTGAAGGCAGGAGAAGGGGACGACAAAGGATGAAATAGTTTAATGGCATAACTGATTCGACGGAGATGAGTTTGAGTAGGCTCTGGGAGCTGGTGATGGACAGGGAAGCCTGGTGTGATGCAGTCCATGGCATTGTTAAGAGTCGGAGATGACTGAGTGACTGAAGTGAACTGATATAAGATGGAAATCCTAAAAGATGATGCTGTGAAAGTGCTGCACTCAATTTGCCAGCAAATTTGGAAAACTCAGCAGTGGCCACAGGACTGGAAAAGGTCGGTCAGTTTTCATTCCAATTCCAAAGAAAGGCAATGCCAAAGAATGCTCAAACTACCGCACAATTGCACTTATCTCACACGCTAGTAAAGTAATGCTCAAAATTCTCCAAGCCAGACTTCAGCAATACGTGAACCGTGAACTCCCTGATGTTCAAGCTGGATTTAGAAAAGGCAGAGGAACCAGAGATCAAATTGCCAACATCCGCTGGATCATGGAAAAAGCAAGAGAGTTCCAGAAAAACATCTATTTCTGCTTTATTGACTATGCCAAAGCCTTTGACTGTGTGGATCACAATAAACTGTGGAAAATTCTGAAAGAGATGGGAATACCAGACCACCTGACCTGCCTCTTGAGAAATCTGTATGCAGGTCAGGAAGCAACAGTTAGAACTGGACACGGAACAACAGACTGGTTCCNGAGAGTTCCAGAAAAACATCTATTTCTGCTTCATTGACTATGCCAAAGCCTTTGACTGTGTGGATCACAATAAACTGGAAAATTCTGAAAGAGATGGGAATACCAGACTGCCTGACCTGCCTCTTGAGAAATCTATATGCAGGTCAGGAAGCAACAGTTAGAACTGGACATGGAACAACAGACTGGTTCCAAATAGGGAAAGGAGTACGTCAAGGCTGTATATCATCACCCTGCTTATTTAACTTCTATGCAGAGTACATCATGAGAAACGCTAGGCTGGAAGAAGCACAAGCTGGAATCAAGATTGCCAGGAGAAATATCAATAACCACAGATATGATGATGACACCACCCTTATGGCAGAAAGTGAAGAGGAACTAAAAAGCCTCTTGATGAAAGTGAAAGAGGAGAGTGAAAAAGTTGGCTTAAAACTCAGCATTCAGAAAACGAAGACCATGGCATCTGGTCCCATCACTTCATGGGAAATAGATGGAGAAACAGTGGAAACAGTGTCAGACTTTATTTTTTTGGGCTCCAAAATCATTGCAGATGGTGACTGAAGCCATGAAATTAAAAGACACTTGGAAGAAAAGTTATGACCAACCTAGATAGCATGTTGAAGAGCAGAGACATTACTTTGCCAACAAAGGTCCGTCTAGTCAAGGCTATGGTTTTTCCTGTGGTCATGTGTGGATGTGAGAGTTGGACTGTGAAGAAAGCTGAGCACCGAAGAACTGATGCTTTTGAACTGTGGTGTTGGAGAGGACTCTTGAGAGTCCCTTGGACTGCAAGGAGATCCAACCAGTCCATTCTGAAGGAGATCAACCCTGGGATTTCTTTGGAAGGAATGATGCTAAAGCTGGAACTCCAGTACTTTGGCCACCTCATGAGAAGAGTTGACTCATTGGAAAAGACCCTGATGCTGGGAGGGATTGGGGGCAGGAGGAGAAGGGGACGACCGAGGATGAGATGGCTGGATGGCATCACTGACTCCATGGACATGAGTCTGAGTGAACTCCGGGAGTTGGTGATGGACAGGGAGGCTTGGCGTGCTGGGATTCATGGGGTTGCAAAGAGTTGGACACAATTGAGTGACTGAACTGAACTGATAAGCCTATAGATTCAAGAAATCAATGACTCTCAAGGACAAGAAAGATGAAGAAAACAACATCAAAATACATCATGATCAAGTTGCTTAAAGCCAGTGATAAGGAGAAAATATTAAAGCCAGAAAAAAGGATACTATATCCAAAAGAACAGAGAACAGATGGATAGAAGACTTCCCATTATAAATGTAAGTTAGAAGACAGTGGAGTCCTGTGTCTAAAACACTGAAAGAAAAAAGGAGCCTATCAACCCAGAATTCCCAACCCAGCAAAAGTGCCTTGCAAACACTCAAATGAAACAAAGACTTTTCCAAACATACAAACACTGAAAGGATTTATCTCTAGCAGACCTTCACTGTAAGAAATATTAAAGTTTTCTAAGAAGGGGGAGCATGATCCCAGGTGGAATTTTCAATCAATACAAAGGAAAGTAGGGAGCAGAAAATGGGAACTACGTGGGTAAACATACAAACTTTTTTCTCATTACTTCAATAAAAGATAATTGACTGAACAAAAATATTAACAATGTACTCTGGGACTTATATACAGAAGTAAAATATATGATACCAATAGCACAAAAGTCAGGAGGAGAGAAATGGAAGAATAGTCATATGTTTTTTTTTATATTATACATAAAATAGTATAACATTACTTGAGGGCAGACTGTGATAAAATAAAGACATAGACTATGAACCCTAAAGCAACTACTAAAATAATGGAACAAAAAGTTATATGTAACAAATCAAAAAAGGAGATAAAGTGGAATCATGAAAAATACTTGATTCAGAAGAAGCTAGAAAAAGAGGAAAAGGAAACAAAGAACGGATGAAATGAATAGAAAAAATAACAGGCTGTTTGATTTGAACATAAGCATATTAAAATCTTATTAAATTTAAATGATCTAAACACTCAATTAAAGGCAAAGACTACCAGATTGGATTAAAAAAGACTCAGGTATACCCTGACTACAAGAGATCCGTTTGAAAAAAAAAAAAGACACAAATTGAGCACTGCCTTTAATCAATAGTCAGCCAGGAACTAAGACCCTCAGTTCAATAGTCACAAAGAACTGAATTCTGCCTATAACTATATGAATCCAGTAGGAGATTCTTCCCTAGCTGACCCTTCAAGTGAGACCCTAACCCTTGTTGACACCCTGATTGCAGTCTTGTGAGAGATTCTGCAGTTGAGGGCTCAGTGAAACCATGCCCAAACTCTACTCATAGAAACTGTGAAACAATAAATGTGTGCTGTAGTAAGTCTCTAAGTTTGTTGTAATTTGTTACACAGCAATAGATTACTATTGCAGTCAATAGTCAGCCAGGAACTAAGACCCTCAGTTCAATAGTCACAAAGAACTGAATTCTGCCTATAACTATATGAATCCAGTAGGAGATTCTTCCCTAGCTGACCCTTCAAGTGAGACCCTAACCCTTGTTGACACCCTGATTGCAGTCTTGTGAGAGATTCTGCAGTTGAGGGCTCAGTGAAACCATGCCCAAACTCTACTCATAGAAACTGTGAAACAATAAATGTGTGCTGTAGTAAGTCTCTAAGTTTGTTGTAATTTGTTACACAGCAATAGATTACTATTGCAGATGGAAAAGAATATACTATGCTGCTGCTGCTGCTACTGCTGCTAATTCACTTCAGTCACATCCGACTCTGTGTGACCCCATAGACAGCAGCCCACCAGGCTTCTCCATCCCTGGGATTCTCCAGGCAAGAACGCTGGAGTGGGTTGCCATTTCCTTCTCCAATGCATGAGAGTGAAGTCTCCCAGTCGTGTCCAACCCTCAGCGACCCCATGGACTGCAGCCTACCAGGCTCCTAAGTCCATGGGATTTTCCAAGCAAGAGTACTGGAGTGGGGTGCCATTGCCTTCTCTGATACTATGCTTACACCAGTCAAAAGAAATATGTATTAATGTCAGACTAGATATTTTAATATCAGACAAAGTAGACTTTAGAGCAAAGAATATTACCCATAAAGAATATCTTTAAATAATGATGCCAGTTCTTCAAGAGGCCATGATGATGCTAAACATCTATGTACTGAGAACCAATAATAGAGCTTTGAAATAGTATACAACTGCAAAGAGAAACAGACAAATCCATGATTACAAAGATTTCAACACCCCTCTTTCAAGAACATGTAAAACAAGTAGGCAGAAAATCAGGAAGGACATGGGAGGATATAGACAACCTGACTTAATTAAGATTTATAGAACGCCCCACCCAACAACTGTAGAACATGTATTCTTTTCTGGTATGCACAGAAATTTTTACCAAGATAGAATATATTTTGGATCATAAAAATAGACTCAGTAAATTTAAAAGGAGCAAAGTGATACCAAGTAAATTATCTAACTATAATGGAATTACATTAGAAATAAATAATGGAAAGATACCCGAAAAATACCCAAATATTTGGAAACTAAGTCACTTTTATATAGCCTATTTTCCAAAGAAAAAACTCAAAAGAAACAAATGAAAAGACAAATCAGAAGATATTATAAACTGGTTGAGAATGAAATGTTAACCTATTAAAACATGTGGGATCCAGCTAAAGCAGTGCATCGTGGGCACACGCGTGACACTGAAATACCGTGGACTGTGGCCTGTCAGACTCCTCTGACCATGGGATTCCCCAGCAAGAACCCTGGAGTGGGCTGCCATTCTCTTCTCCAGGGGATGTTCCCACCCAGGGATGGAACCCAGGTCTCCTGCATCACAGACAGATTCTTTATCAACTGAGCCACTGGGAAATCATATTAGAAAATAAAACCCCATCAAATCAAAGACATTAGCTGCCATCTTACAAGTCAGAAAGACAAGAACAAATGAAATTCAATGTAAGCAAAGGAAAGAGGAAATAAAGATCATATCAGAAATCAATGGAAAATAAAACAGTAAAAAAAAAAGAAAAAAGATAATCAGTAAAACCCAAAATAGACTGATCAAGGGAGAAAGAATAAAAACCACAAATTCCATTATTGTGAATGAAAGTGGTGATTCTACAGATTCTGCAGCTATTAAAAGGATAATAGAGAACAACTTTATGACAATAAATTTAACAACTTAGATGAAAGAGGTAAATCTCTTGAAAGATTCAAGCTATCAAAGCTCACTCAGGAAAGAAATAACCTGAACGCCACTATAGCCATTAAAGAAATTGAATTCATAGCTGAAGACCTGCTTAAAAACAAAACTCCAGGCCAAGGCAGCTTCACTGATAATTTCTACCAAACACTTAAGGAAGAAAAATAATTTTACGCAAGCGCTTCTCAGCTCATTTTTGAGGCTGGCGTTAACTCAGATAAAAACCAGACAAAAACATTACAAGAAAAAACTGCAGATCAATACCTCTCACAAACATAGATGCAGATGTTTTAAAAACTCCAGCAAATCAAACCCAGGAATTTATAAATTGTGGTCTGAAGAATGCAAGGTTGGTTTAATATCTGAAAATCAACCAGTGTAAATAATTATATTAACAGACTAAAAATACACACATAGGACCAACTCCTCTGTCCGTGGGATTTCCTCTGTCCATGAGATTTCCCAGCAAGAATACTGGAGTGGGTTGCCATTTCCTTCTTCAGGGGATCTTTCCAACCCAGGAACTGAACCCTTGTCTCTTATATCTCCTGCACTGGCAGGGAGGTTCTTTACCACTAGTGCCACCTGAGAAGCCTCGGGAACAACTCAATATATGCAGAAAAGCATCTGAGAAAATCCAACATCCATTCGTAGAAAAAACTCTCCGAAAACCAGGGATAGAAAGGCACTCTCTCAATCTGAAAAAAAGCATCCACAAAATACCTACACCCAATATCAAACTGAATAGTGAAAGATTTAAGTCCTCTAAGATTAGAAATAAGGAAGGTTGTCGTCTCTCACTGCTTCTATTCGACATAGCACTGGAGGTTCTACCTACTGCAATAAAGCAAGAACAAGGCATCCAGACTGGAAAAGAAGTAAAACTGTTTATTTGAAGATGACATGATTGTCTACACAGAAATCTTTTGGAATTTATGATAGGCTACTAGAACAAATACTAAGCTCAGCAAGGTTGCAGGTTGCAAATTAATACACAAAAATAAATTCTTATCAATTTATATAGTAGCTACCACCACAGAAATTTAAATAAAAATACCACTTACAAAGCATCAGAAATTAAAAACTTAGGGATAAATCTGAAAAATGTATGCGAGCACTGTACACTAAAAACTATCAAATGAAGTTAAAAGGGACTAGGAGCTAAATAAATGGAGAGATTTATTGTGTTCATGGGTTGAAAGATTCCATATTTTTATGTCAAGTCTCCCCAGATTGATCTATAGAGTCACATTAACCTCAGTCAAAACACAGCAGTCTTTTTTTTTTGTAGAAACTGACAAACTGATTTTAAAATTTATGTGGAAATGTGAAGAGGCTAGAAAAGCCAAAACAACTTTGAACGATGCTGGAGAATTTATGCGACCTGACTTTAAGATTCCTTACAGAGCCACAGCATTCAGTACAAAGTGGTACTGGTGTCAAAAAAGACCAACAGAGCAAAGCATAACAGAACAGAGGCCCAGAGCCACGGCTCTGCAGTGGGGCCCTGGCGGCCTCGCAGGTCCCCGCACCGGCCACACAAACGCAAGTCTGGACCACTGCTGGTCTAAGCCTTGCGGAGCACCCTGCAATCCTTCAGAATTTGTTAAGGGGCTGCTGTACGACCCTTGTCCACTCGCCTCCTGTGTCCCCTGAGAGGCTGTCCTGAGCTGTTTCTTATCGCTTCCTGGGTTCCAGTGAGGTCTGGGACTTCCTGCCTGCCCCCTCAGAACAGAGCTGTGGACTATCAAGCTGCTCACCTGCCATCTAGATTCAGGTGTGCTACAGCAGGGTGTCCTGCGAGTCACCTTGCCATGATGTGTCCCCTTTTCTATGGGGGTTGTCCTTTGTGGTGTGTAGGGCAAGGACCATGCAGAATTGGAACCTTTGGCTGTTTTTCTTCTCACTGTGTATGTAAGTGTTAAAAGTGTCTGAATCTAGGAGTGGCTCCTTAGGTCTTTATTGAATCAGTCAGGCCTTGCCCTGTCTTGTGTGTACTTGACAAGAGAGCCAGAAATAAACCCATACATATGTCCTTATGGAGAAGGCAATGGCACCCCACTCCAGCACTCTTGCCTGGAAACTCCCATGGATGGAGGAGCCTGTTGGGCTGCAGTCCAAGGGGTCGCTAAGGGTCGGACACGACTGAGCAACTTCACTTTCACTTTTCACTTTCATGCATTGGAGAAGGAAATGGCAACCCACTCCAGTGTTCTTGCCTGGAGAATCCCAGGGACAGGGGAGCCTGGTGGGCTGCCGTCTATGGGGTTGCACAGAGTCGGACACGACTGAAGTAACTTAGCAGCAGCAGCAGCAGCAGCAGCATATATCCTTAAATTGACTTTCAACTAAAGTGCAAAGGCAAACCCGAGAAAAAAAGGCTCCTTGACAGATAGTGCTGGAACTACTGCATAACCACATGCAGAGAGAAAAAAAAAAGAAAAAAAAAAAAACAAGCCTTAATTCCTACCTCACGCCATATTCAGACATTAACTCAAAATGGGTCATAGACTTAAATGTAACATATAAAGTTATTAAAGTTTTTAGAGGGAAACATAGGAGGAAATGTTTGTGGCCATGGTTGGGCAAAGTTATTTTATTTTAGAGAAAATAACCCAACATGATTCCTAAAATAAAAAAAATTGATCAGCTGTAAGGGTTAGTACTCAGTCGTATCTGACTCTTTGCAATCCCATGGACTGTAACTGTAATCCCCAGGCTCCTCCGTCTATGGAATTTTCCAGGCAAGAATCCTGGAGTGGGTTGCCATTCCCTTCTCCAGGGGATCTTCCCAACCCAGGGCTCGAACCTGGGTCTCTTGTATTGCAGGCAGATTCTTCACCATCTGAGCCACCAGTTAGATTCCACCAAAAGTAAGAACTTCTATTCTCCAAAGGACACATTTAAGGAAAGAAACTATAACCCAGAGACTGGAAGATAATATTTATTAACCATATACCTGATAAGGGACTTTTAACCACAATATACAAAGAAATCTCAAAATTTAGGAAAAAAACCAACAACCCAGTATTTTTAAAAGGCACAAGATTTGAACAAGCACTTCACCAAAGAAAATAAATGTATGCTAAATAAGTACATGAGAAGATGCCCAGCATCACTTGTTATTAGGGAGATGCAGATCAAAACTGCAGTGGAATAGTTCTAAATCCCTACAGGATGTCTAACAGCTAAAGAGTGACTGTATCAAGTGTTAGTGAGGATGCAAAGCAGCAGGAACAATCGTACGTAACTGGTGGGAATGTAAAATGGTAGTTCCAACTTGGAACGCAGCTTGGTCATTTCCTAATCATGTCATGTGACACAGCTATGCCTCGGTATTTATCCAGGAGGAATGAAACCAGAGACTCAGACAAAGGCTGGTACATGAATGTTCACAGCAGCTTTACTTGCAATAGCCTCAAGTCGGAAATGATCAAGTGTCTTTTAACATACGAGTGGATAGACACACTGTTATTCTGTACCAAGGAATACTCTTCACCAATGAAAAGGAGTATACAAAACAGTATGATAAATATCCAAAGTATGGGGATTGACATATACACAGTTATATTTATAATAAACCAACAAGGACCTAGTGTACAGCACAAGGAACTCTGCTCTAACCTAAATGGGAAAAGAATTTGAAAAATAATAGACATATGTATTTACCTACGCATGGGGTCCCAAGTCCAACACAGCTTAGTGACTGAACCACAGAAAGACACTTGTGTAACTGAATCACTTCACTGTACACCTGAGACGAACCCAACATTGTTAATCAGACTATACTCCAATATAAAAATAAAAAATAAATGATTCAAGAAAAAAAATCTGAAAGTAATATTTTTGTATGAAAGATGTCAGACAAAAGAGACTACATTCCATTTACACTGAATTCTAGCAAATTAGGACTAAACTACAGTGACAAAAAAACAGGTCAGTGGGAAACTGGAGAAGGGGGAGGGAAAGGTTCCAGTGGGACGTGGGAACATTTTGCTGGTGATGGCTGGGTTCACAATCTCGGTTATAGGGATGGTTTCACCCGCATTCCTGTGTCCAAATTTATCAGAGTGCATACCTTAAGCATGTGCACCTTACTACATGCAATTACAGCTCAGTAATGCTGCTTTTGGAGAAGGTAAGGGCACCCCACTCCAGTACTCTTGCCTGGAAAATCCATGGATGGAGGAGCCTGGTAGGCTGCAGTCCATGGGGTCGCTAAGAGTTGGACACGACTGAGTGACTTCACTTTCACTTTTCACTTTCATGCATTGGAGAAGGAAATGGCAGCCCACTCCAGTGTTCTTGCCTGGAGAATCCTAGGGACGGCGGAGCCAGTGGGCTGCCGTCTATGGGGTTGCACAGAGTCGGACATGACTGAAGCGACTTAGCAGCAGCAATGCTGCTTTTAGATATTGTTTTCAGTGGCCTTCCTTCAGTCATTTTCAAGCCTCTGGGTGGTCCACGTGGCTTCCTGAGTCCCTGCTCTGAACACAGGTGACATTGGTAGGTGGTGCCCCCATCTTGATCCCTGACAGCCCAGCAGTCCTGCCTGCCTGCACCTAACATGATGCTTTTATTTAATCTTGACCATAGAGACAGAAGGCCACGAAAACTGAAACCCAAGAACAGGGACTAGGACATTTTGACTAAAAGAAACGTCAAGATGGACACAAGGCAAGCTGGGAACCCAGGAAGAGAAGGCCCGGCGATGACATGGGGCCCCTGCCGCCTCTCTCGGGACCTACTGGACCCCAAGTGGACAGACGTCCGCAAGGTCAGCCGCGGGGCTGGACCCGGAACCGGCGGAACCTCTAGAACCCCAGCACCTGGGCCTGGGGTGGGGGTGGTGCTAGAATATGCGGGCACCGCTCGACCGGCTTGCGGGGCTCCGAAGCCCCGCCCGAGGAGCCAACCATTTATGTCACACTGTGACAATTATTCTGCATAAAATTATCATTAAAAACCCTAATTTTTCAGCCTCCAACCCCGCCAGTGGCCTTTTAGCATTCTCCAGCGCGGGCGTCTGCGGGCCGGTGATCACCGGCTCATTACCTCCGTGTGGCGCCGCCCCCCCGCGATCGCAATCAAGCACTAATTAAACCGGCGCGGGCCGGGCTGGGGCCCGAAGCTGGGCGGGGGGCGCGGGCGCAGCGGGCCTGGTGGCCAGCGCGGGGCTGCGACGGACGGCGGGGGCCGCGGCGCGGGCCTCGGGCTCCGGGCTTTGGGACTGG
>SJXQ01006808.1:0-43501 GCA_006408695.1 Aepyceros melampus | reverse complement strand
GTGCGGCAGAGGTGCAGGGGCGCCAGGCCCTCGGCGCTGAGCAGGTCGGGGTCGGCGCGGTGCTGCAGCAGCAGCCGGGCGCAGGCCGTGTGGCCCCCCAGGCAGGCCTCGTGCAGGGCGCCGCGGCCGCCGGGGCTGGCATCGGGGTCGGCGCCGCGGCTGAGCAGCTGGCGCACGCAGGCCGCGTGGCCCCGGGCCGCGGCGATGCACAGGGGCGTGGTGAGCTCGCGCTTGTACTCCAGGGTCCAGAGGCCTGGGGAGCAGGTGGAGAGAAGGAAGGTGAGAGGGGGCACTCGTGGGGGACGGTGTCCCTTATGACTGAAATGGGGGGAAACCATCTGTTAGGAGGAGGGGCCAGGTGGGCATGTGGGGAGCTACGCGAAGATGCTCGGGCCTTAGGGACAGAGAAACGGGTGAGATCCGACTGGACCACAGACAAGGGATGGAGGGAGGTCTCGGGAGTGAACCCTAACAGAGAGGGGCAGAGAGACAGCAAGGGAAGGCAGTGTTAGGGGGGAAAGAGAGGGCGACAAGCACAGAGAGCGACCTGGAGACCTGGGGGAGAGAAGCAACAGAAAGGAGAGGCTGAAACCAAGCCGAGAGATTGGGGCTGCGGTGGGCAGAGGGGTGTTACTGAGAAGCAAGAGGGTTTTGCCAAATGTGAGGGGGACTGGGGACTCAGGAAAGATGTGAGGAGTTAAAAGCTGAACAAGCAGGAGCATTTAAGGTGGAATTCACACTTTCCAGGCTCTGAATTAGGGCAGCCGGAGGGTGGAAAGTGAGCTGTGGATTTTTCTGGAATCCAAGCCCTCTCTTTTTGAGTCCCTGATTTTACCCCCTTTATCATTAGGAGAAGACAACAGACAAAACAAACTGACCCACATCACCAAGGCTGCTCAAGAAAAGGAATCGGAAAGTTTAGTTGTCTTGGAAGTGGCCGGTTTTCAGAAGCACCCTTTGATGTGGTGGTCTGCATTGAGCACAATCCTGGTTTGTTTCTTTGCGCTTTTTAGGGTTTTGTGGTGCATGCACGTGTGTGTCTCTGTGTGTGTAAGGTTGCTCTTTCTTGAAGGATGAATGGAGCAGGAGCTATACATTTCACTTCTCTGAAAACTTTGGGCTTTCAAAAGGCCCGTGGAAGGTTGTTAGCGGCCACGAGCGCTCCTGGAAATGGGGAGAGCTGTCCCTGGTGAATACACTTCAAGGGACAGGATTTCACATGGCAGGGATGCCTTCTGATAATGATGGAAGAATCGATACCGTGGCTGTAATGAGCTGTGGAGGAGACCCTTTTCACAGGCCACCTCCTTCATGGGACCCATGCTGAGCGGTTTTGAAAGACCACTCATAATTACCTACCTCAATGTAGTGCAGGGTTCTAGCCTGACCCCAGGTCCCCAAGGCCCAGCCTGGAGGTTGTGCACTGCTGGGAGAAGAGGGGCCTGTCGTCCTGCTGGTGGGTGATGGTGGCCGGAGGCCCCAGGGAGATGGTCATACATGGAGCCCTGTCTTCACTGGGTCTGATTTGATGGAGGCATTGATCTGGCCCTTGATGATAACAGTGACCTACATTTGCGTCCGACTCTCTGCGACCCCATGGACTGTAGCCTGCCAGGCTCCTCTGTCCATGGAATTCTCCAGGCGAGAACACATTCTTGTAGGGCCCAGCTCCTCCTCCTTGATTCTACTCATTTTCCCTAGATAGGAAGTTTACGTACTGAGGAGCCAGGAAGCAGGTACTCCGTTTTCTAGGGCATGCTAAGTTCCCAGCTCTACTCTACCCACCATCAGCAGCTCTCTTCACCCAGCCAAGATGCCAAGTCTTCCCTTGGACTCACAGGAAGAGGCAGTGGAGGGCCGTTTAGCTCTGCCGTAGCTTAGGGCCAGCCCCCTTCTCCAGGTCCCTGCAGGCTTCTCTCCCTGTGGTGTGTGAAAAGTGTGTGCGTGAAAGTGTTAGGCTCTCAGTCATGTCTGATTCTTTGGGACCCAGTGAACTGTAGCCCACCAGGCTCCTCTGTCCATGGGATTCTCCAGGCAAGAGTACGGAGTGGGTTGCCATTTCCTTCTCCAGGGGATCTTCCCCACCCAGGGATAGAACCTGGGCCTTCTGCATTGCAGGCAGATTCTTTACCATCTGAGCTACCCCTTAGCATCATCCTCTGTGGGAATGGTTTCCTGGGACCGCAAGCTCCAGGGGGCCAGCATTCCATCGTGGGTGTGGCACCTGGAGGCTGGCCACCGTGAACCTGTGTCTTCCCTTCCCCATGGCTCCCTTCAAGAGGTGCTGAATTGGCTGCAGGAAGCAAGGGGGCCCCTGTTCTCAGCCTGGGCTGGGTCATCTCTGCTACTGGACCAGCGTGGAGCAGTCAGGTGGCTGAGCTGAAAGAGCGCGGAGGCCAGCAGCATCCATCCTGTCTGAGGCCACGGGCCAGCACCAATGCTCAGGGCTGCCCTTTGCTCGGTAATAACTCAACATCCCTTCCCTGCCAGGGTGCTCTGATTTCCTGTCGTACAGTTGTGTCACAGAAAAACAGCACACTTAGGGGTGGAAAGATTAAGGCGGTAAAGAGGAAGGAAACTTTGATTCAGACCACGAGCTGACATTAATATCTATGAAATTACATCATTTCAGCATGTTGCGAGTGTGTCCAGGGCTGTGAGGCATGTGATTAAAAAATACATTAATCAGACATTCAGGCAGTTGGCATTCTTAATTGGATTGTCCCACAGCCCTTTGGAGGAAGATGCACGCCCCATCTGGGACAGGTGAGGGAGAGGAGACCCGGAAGGGCGCTGCGGTGCCTTTGGCTGGGAGAGATTTCAGCCCAGACGACCTGTGCTGGCTTCCCCGCAGCCCCTGTTGACCCGCTGGCTGCTCTGAGCTGCTTAGCCCTTTGGCAGGGTCTGGGTTTATTCCCTTCTCCCCGTGTGAGGTGTAGGCAGACTGTCAGGGCTCTGGAAACCACACTTCCTCATTCTTGGTCTGCCAGAGCTCACACGTCAGGAGCACCGGGCCCTGGCCCTTGGCCCACTACAGAGTCTTGCCTCCTCACGATTCCAACATGTAACCCTCTTGGTAAACGCAGCATCGGGAGGCAGGGGTGGAAAGGTGCCCAGTGCAGAGCTCCAGCCGAGGAAGCCGCACTGCAGCCTGGTGGTCAGCTAGTCCTTCCATCCCAGATGGGGGCAAAGGGGCTTCTCTACTCGGGAGCATGTTTGCCTGCCCGGCACCAAACAACAGTGTCGCAGCGACAAGAATGCAGGCATATACGATCTCAGGACCTCCAGTTTCTCCCCTCTCCTCCCTCTTCCTGGGCTGCCCTGGGATCCAGGAGGAACGTCTCCTGAGGTCTCGCCCTGCCCAGTGCTGGCTCTGTGCCCGCTTCTGCCCTGGAGCCCTGGAGTTCACAGATTCAGAGAGGAAATGTGCAGAGCTGCCCGCTGGGGGCCCACTCCAGGCGCACTCAAAGGAGGGGTGTGCTTTATCTCCCAACCCCCTGGCTGCCAGATCCAGGCTCTGGCAGATCAACACCCAAACCAGATCTCTTTTTAGACAAGAGGCCACTTCTAGCATTGCATGGGCACTCCTCACCCACTGTTTGGCTTTTCCAATGTGATCGCTCATATCCGATCACCTAAAAGGTACACCTGAAAAGTCGTGCACGCAGAGTTTTGCTTGTCAATGTCTTTGGCTCGAGCTTGTTAAATGCAGCACCCCCGCGAGCAGTCTACCCACTGCAGCTATATGTTTAGCCATGTGTTAGTAGCTCCTTAAAAAAATGGGACTTTAAAAGAGCAAAGGTACCTGACAGTCCAAACGTGGCTGGGGATTTCACCTGCCACACCATCTCGTCCTTCTTGATCTCAAACACCACGTTGGCATCCTGGAAGAACTTGTCCATGAGGGGCTTCAGATGCTCCAGGTCTCCTGCGACCAAGGCAGCATGGTACTCGAGGACCGGCGACCCATCTCTGGCTTGAGGCTCTTTTTCCATCTTCTGAAAGATCTGAAGTCTCCCTCTAACTGGCTCTGGCCGTCTGTCCATCGCAATGCTGATGATCTCAGAAAAGCTCTCCAGGAAGGGGAAGATGGTCTTTTGGAGTGTGAGCTATTTCTATTGTCATTACTCAATTGTCATCCAGCCGGGGCTGGGTGGTGGTGTATTTATAACTCCTGTGGGCTCTGATGTGATAACCGTCACTCAGTATGACCAGCATCATGTGACCACCGAGACGCCAAAGAGCTGGGCCACCCCCTTGCGACTGTATACGTGTGAACTCTAGAGCCAGGCCCATCTGTGTGTCTCCCAAACAGCTCGGCACACCACGCGGGCAGACGGCCTGAAATAGGCGGGCTTCTTTTTCCTGCTGTGTGGGATGGCTTCTTTCATTTCATCCTCTTCCTCAGCTGCTGTGGCCAGTGGTGAGCGGGTGTGTGTTCTGAGGGCCGTGTCGGCCCCGAGGCTGTGTCAGGGAGATCCAGACGGACACTGCAAATGGCCAGGCTCTGTACAAGTGTCCCGGGCGGAGGCCACATAGTAGGACAGACCAGGGATTCCCAAAGGCATCATCATCTGGAGCCTGTGGGTTTCTTCCAGCTGTTGAGAACTGATCCCAAAATGTGCATCCCTTGCTGAAGATGAGAGAGGCCACAGTTTTTTTTAATGAATGGTAACAGCTCTTTATTAGTAACTTACTAGTTACTGGCTACTAGTTCAGGGCTTATTTTATTGTCTAAACATTAATAAGGTTTAAAAATGGAGTTACCGTATGACCCAGCAATTCCACTCCTGGGCATTTATT
Source organism: Aepyceros melampus (assembly GCA_006408695.1). Taxonomy (NCBI): domain Eukaryota; kingdom Metazoa; phylum Chordata; class Mammalia; order Artiodactyla; family Bovidae; genus Aepyceros; species Aepyceros melampus. The sequence goes on along the minus strand of SJXQ01006808.1, from coordinate 38,698 downwards.
CAGAAAGGATGAAAACTCTTAATTAAAAAAGATACATACACCGCAGTGTTCATAGCAGCACTATTTACATACCGTAGCCGAGACGCGGAAGCAACCTAAATGTTCATTAGTAGATGAATGGGTAAAGAAGATGTGTGCGCGTGCGCGCACACACACACACACACACACATGTAATAATATTAGCCATGAAAAGAATGAATGCCATTTGCTGCAGCATGGATGGAACTAGAGATTATTATACTAAGTGAAGCGGGTCAGACAGAGAAAGTGAAATATGACACCACTTATATGTGGAATCCAAAAAAATATACAAATTGACTTATTTATAGGAAAAGAAATAGACTCACAGACATAAAAAAAAAGCTTATGGTTACCAAAGGTGAAAGTAGGGACAGGGATAAATTAGGAATAAACTAGGAATTTGGGATGAATGGCTCAGTGGTAAAGAATACATCTGCAATGCAGGAGTCACAGAAGACATGGGTTTGATCCCTGGGCCAGGAAGATCCCTTGGAGCAGGGCATGGCAACCCAGCCCAGTATTCTTGCCTGGAGAATCCCATGGACAGAGGAGCCTGGCAGGCTACATACAGTCCAAACGATCGCAAAGAGTCAGACCAACTCAGCAACTAGCACTCACTTTCGTGATTTAATAAGGGGACTTCCCTGATGGCTCTGTGGTAAAGAATCCACCTACAATGCAGGAGACATAAGTTTGATCCCTGGGTAGGGAAGATCCACTGGAGAGAGAAATGGCAATCTACTATAATATTCGTACCTGGGCCAGGCAAGAATATCTTAGTATGACGTGGACAGAGGGGTCTGGGAGGCTGCAGTCCCTGGGGCCACAAAGAGTTGGACATGACTTAGCAACTAAACCACAGTGTATGACTTAATAAAGATGTGTTTTACCCTCATCATAGACCTGACTTCCAGGCGTAAATGCATTTCACAGGCTGACCCAAGGCCTGGAGCTTCTTCCAGCAGTAAAGCCCACACCTCCTCTGCAGCAGGGGACTACAGGGTGCCGGATAGGAGAGGTGTGGCTGTCTGTCTGCTCATCTGTGTTGGCTTTGTGCAGGCATGTAGGTTGAGTTGACTGTGTCTTGAAGGCTGAAGGGCTCATGTGGATGGCAGACAGCGTAGGGAACGGGGGTTGCTGAGAACAGTGCTGGGTACTGTGGAAAATGCAATGGTAAAGTATACAGATTGTGTTTGCCAGGAACATATAGGCTTCTTTGGACACAAGAGACAAGAGTATACAGAGAATGGTACACAGCATCACTGTGAAGACCATTTCCCTTCTAGAATGTTCACTAAATAAAATCTTGACTCTTCCCTTTTCATTTCCTGATTATGTCATTGCCCTATTCATTTCAATAGCAATATTAATTCTTCGGATATCTCATTTCTTTAAACATAGCCATTTTGCCCTGTTATATTTTCAGACTGACAATTTGTAAATAGATACATTTCTGAAAGACGTTTCAGGTACAACTATAATCCGGCTGGAGCCTGTGCTTCAAACTGGAGCATTCTTTTGTACCTGATGCATGTTGTCATGGGTTATTTTTAAAAGGGGTGGAAGCCTGGAGGTGAGTCCAGTGGTAAGAGCCATTCTACCCTGTGTTCTATGCTAAATTTAGCTTTCCAAGTGTTATATTTGTCAACAGTGCCCTAAATACCCAACCTTGACTTCAGTGGGCAGGGAGTAGTAGTCCAGAAACAGACTTTGTTCTTTGTGAGAGCTTTTTAAAAATAGCTCATGGTAGACGGAATTGGTTTTACAAGTAGGACATGGAGATTATCAGGAGCATAGCAGCATTGTTGTTGTTTAAAGAAAAAGAGCTGTATGTGTGACTATGACATCAAAAAGTCAAAGTAAACAAACAAAACAAGCCCTCACTAATGGCCCCGAGTTCACCCGTTCATTCACCTACTCATTCAGTAAGCTTGTGCGTAATGTTATGTTCTAGGATGTGTTGCTGGGTTTGGGGGATTCAGAGACAAAAAGGTATGACACATTTACCCTCAAGGAACACATAGAGTCCTGGCTGCACCAATTAGGCAAGAAAAAGAAATAAAAGGCATTTAAATTGAAAGAAAGAAGTCAAACTGTTACTGTTGGCAGATGACATAAGATTATATATAGGAAACTCCAAAGATTTTACCAAAAAAGTACTAGAACTAGTAAATGAATTCAGTAAAGTTGCAGGATGCAAAATTAATAGAAATCTGTTGCATCTCTATTCACTAATCATGAACTATCAGAAGGAGAAATGAAGAAAACAATCCCATTTACAATTGTGTCAAATGAAATACCTAGGGATAAGCTTATCTAAGGAGGTAAAAATCTGTACTCAGAAAATGGAAAGGCATTGAGGAAAGAAATTGAAGGCGATACAATAGAAAGATTTTTGGTGCTCATGGATTGGAAGAATCAATATTGTTAAAATGTTCATACGACCCAAAGCAATATACAGACTCAATGCAGTCCTTATTAAAATATCAATGGCATTTTCCACAGAACTAGAAAAAATGATCTTCAAATTTGTATAGAACCACAAAAGACCTCAAAGAACCAAAGCAATCTTTTAATTTTTCTAAATTTTATTTTCTTGCCTGCACCTAGAGCTTCACAGGGTCTTCGTTCTCCAACCCAGGGTTAAACCCTGGTCCCAGTGCAAGCACCAAATCCTAACCACTGGACATGTGGGAATTCCCAGTCAAAGCAATCTCGAGGAGGAAGAATAAAGCTGGGGGTATCATCCTCTCAGACTTCAATCACTACACCTTTAGCTACAAAGTTACAGTAATTAAAACAGTATGGTACCAGCACAGTAACAGACTCATAGATCAATGGAAAGGATAGAGAGCCCAGAAAGAAACCCATGCACACGTGGTCAGTGAATCTACAACCAGGGTGTGTGATGTGGAAACGTCTCTTCAATAAACAGCTTTGGGAAAACTGAACAGCTACATGGAGAAGGATGAAACTGGACCACTCCCTTATACCATATACAAAAGTAAACTCAAAAAGAATTAAACTCTCAAATATAAGATCTCAAGCCATAAAATTTCTAGAAGAAAATATAGGCAGTAACTTCTTTGACGTCAGTCTAACCAATATTTCTTTGGATGTGCCTCCTATGGCAAGGGGCAACAAAAGTAAAAACAAACAAATGAGACCTATTCAAATTAGAAAAGTTTCGCACATCAAAACCATCAACAAAACAGAAGGGCAACCTGCTGAATGAAAGAAGATATTTGCAAATGATATGTCCGGCAAGATATCCAAAATATATAAAGAATTCCTACAACTCAATATAACGAAAAAGCATTCTATTAAATTATTGGCAGAGGACTGCTTGTGTTCATTTTCATCATCCCCACCCTTCTCAGCTTCCCTTCCTTTAAAGGCAACATATAGCCTTCAAGATGTGAGTCACCACTAATCTTCTCTGCCTGCTTTCAGTTCAGTTCAGTTCAGTTGCGCAGTCGTGTCCGACTCTCTGCGACCCCATGAATCGCAGCACGCCAGGCCTCCCTGTCCATCACCAACTCCCGGAGTTCACTCAGACTCATGTCCATGGAGTCAGTGATGCCATCCAGCCATCTCATCTAGGTCGTCCCCTTCTCCTCCTGCCCCCAATCCCTCCCAGCATCAGGGTCTTTTCCAATGAGTCAACTCTTCACATGAGGTGGCCAAAGTACTGGAGCTTCAGCTTCAGCATCATTCCTTCCAAAGAAATCCCAGGGTTGATCTCCTTCAGAATGGACTGGTTGGATCTCCTTGCAGTCCAAGGGACTCAAGTTGATATGAAAACTCAGTTTCTTTCAAGAGTGAATTTACCTACAAAGTTGCTTAGCAGTTGTCAAAATCTTTGAGGAACTGAATAAAACAGAAGAAGGACCAGGAGATGAGAGTTTCCATTTTCAAATGGGAAGAGAACTTGATTCCTCAAAGCCTGAACTGGCATCAGTCTTGGGCAGGGTCCTTAAACGGCTCATAAAAAGGTTGGATTGGGAGCATTTAGAAAAGAAGTGGGGGCACTTGGAGCTCTGGGGTCACTAGGAAGAAGTCAGGGTGAACTCAGAGAATTTTGTTTTGTGACATGCTTCTCATTAAAATGCAGTGAGATGTAGGCATAGATATGGTAGGCATAGATAAGGTTGAAAGTCTTTCAGAGAAGATGGAAAAAATATGGGTCATTCTTTCAGAAAATCTTGCTAAAAAACTCGAACTGGAGAAATAACATACGTGGTACATGTAAAGCATTGCTGAATTCCAGAATCACTGGCGCTTTAGAAACACTGATGCCTGGATCCCAGCCTGAGAGATTCTGATGTAATTGGTTGGAGGGTACAGCTTGAGCATCAGGGAAGTAAGAAACTTCCAGATGCCTCTAACATGCAGCCATTGCTCAAAAGGGAAGCCCAGAATCCGAACAGACTAAATCTTTCTAGGAGCTGGCCAGGTAGTTCACCGGATGTGAAGATGGCTTTGTAAAGGATATGTTAGGGACTTACAAGTGTAATGTTTTGTCCATGAGAGACACAAAAACTGTTCTCCCTACCAAGGCTTGAAGCATTGGTAGCTAACAAGAAGGGATTTTTTTCTTCTCAATCAAATGAGATGAAAAAAAGAAAAAATCCACCTTGCAATGATAATGAGATAAACAAAAGCTAGTGTTCAAATGGTAATTATTATTTTCATGTGATATCAGGATCTTTGCATCCTGCCATTGAATTGATGAATGATTGATTTTCTTTTCATCAGAAGCATCAGAGGATGAGCTCTGATGATATTCTGTGGAAAACTCAGCTGAGCTTGAAATGTAAAGCTAGTGGGTTTGTTACAGGGTCAGCCTGCTTATTTGGGGCCTTGACACTCCATGTGCCACGAGGCACATGCTCTTGGAAAAGGACTACTGTGTGGATTTTTTCCTAGGCCATTAGGCCAAGGTCTGGCTTCCTTCTGGGGTCAAGTGTCCAAGTAAATGGGGCAAGAAGTCATTCCCCCTTGGGGACATCATGAAAGTCTGAGCACTTTCTCAAATATGCCAATGTATCATCCCGTTATCCTGGTCACTTTTCTGCTTCCTACATGAATCGTTTCTGTAAATGTCCAGGGACTAAAATCAACATTCGTACCGCCTGGCTCGGGCTTCCCAGGTGGCACAGAGGTAAAGAATTTGCCTGCCAATGAGGGAGAGGAAGGTTCGATCCCTGGGTCAGGAAGATCCCCTGGAGGAGGAAATGGCAAGCACTCCAGTATTCTTGCCTGGCGAGTCCCATGGACAGAGGAGCCTGGTGGGCTACAATTTTTGAGGTCAAAGTGAGGCAGACATGAGTGAGCGGCTGAGCACACACACACTGCCGGGCACAACACCCCACGTCTTACTATGGATTTACTTTACACATTTTTTGATCCTCACTATCCTTTTTTTAATTTCTAAAGGCCACTCTTCCTTCATCCCCCCTCCCTAAAGCTTTTTAATATGACAGCAATTTTCCCCCTTAGGGTTACCAAGGGTTACCATGTAGAATAAATTAGGAATTTGGGATTAACATACACACTACTATATATAATAGATAAACAAGAACCTGCTATAAAGCGCAGGGAAGTATATATAATCAATATTTTGTAGTAACCTAAAAGGGAAAATAATCTGAAAAAGAATGTATATATGGATGTATAACTGAATCTCTTTGCTGTACATGTGAAACTAACACAGCATTGCAAACCACCTATACATCAATTAAAAAATATGTAAGGGAAAGAAGTCACAAAAAATTAAAAACATTTCTTAAAAATAATAAGCTGGGCAGGTATGTAAGGCTCTGCTTTTTTTGTGGACCATTTTTTAAGAAAGTATTTATTGACTCTGTTACAATATTGCTTCTGTTTTATGGGTTTTTTTGTTTTGTTTTGTTTTTTGGTACGAGGTATGTGGGATGTTAGTTCTCAGCCTGGGGATTGAACCCTCAGCCCCTGCATCTTAAGGCCCTAACCACTGGACCTCCAGAGAAGTCCTGTAAGACTCTGCTTTTAAGAGCCCGGGACACATCCACATCCGCTGAAGCCAGCCACACAGACATCAGAGTCCAAAACATGGACGTGGCCTAACCTTCTCTCCAAACAACAGCGTTACCACAGCACACCTCATTTAACACAACATTAAAGCGTCACACTCCCTCAGATCAAGTGTATCTATTAATAATGACTTAAATTGTCTGTACTGATTTCACATTATTAAGAAATCTCATTCCCATCATGTGGAAGAATACAACAGGGGCGGGGGGGGGGGGTGGGGACACCTTGCTAACTTATTTCCAAAGAGCATGACCCAGCTCGGGGCAGATCCTGCCCGGCCACACCATCACTTCTCATCACGAATGCCATCTCATCCAAAGGTCAAGAGCTGCTCTCATCCAGATCCAGGAGGGCTCTTCTGAATGCTCAGAAGCGAAGGTGCCCTTGAGCACTGCCACCCACGGTGGCTGAGGGGGAGACAGAGTAGCCTGGTCCTTGGCAGGCACAACCACGGGTAAACAGCCCTGGAAGGACGTTTACAGACTCTGGGGAACCATGCAGGAGAGCAGCCCATTGAAGCTCTCCCTGATAAAAGTGGTGGTGTTTCTTTACAACTGTCATGGGGATTTAATTACATGATAAAATTGCAGCTCCTGCCTCTTGAGACAAATTGCCTGTTCAGACTGATTGTTTTTTATGAATCTCACACAGGGAGCAAAATGCTTCTCTCCTGAAGTTGGCTTGCTCTGATGGTTATACCTCATCATCCTTTACATCCCTCCTAGAAATGAGGAGCTTACTGATCCTGCAGTTGAGGAGGGGGGTGCGCCTGGTGGTCTCTTGGTTATTTTGCAACTCTGCACAGAGCAAAGCCAGCCCAGTGATGTCTGATGGATTGAAAGTTCATTGACCTTAGTTTTCCGTTTTCAAAAAAAAAAAAAGAGAGAGAGAGAAAACTTTGAATTTCCAACAGAAAAATAAAAGGCATGATAAGGAATAGAAATGACCACTAAACATATACACAGCATCCGATTTTACCAATGTGAAATGCAAGTTAGAAAAAGAGGTCTTTTTCATCTATCCAGTTGTGAAAGGTTTTTTAATTTTTTGAAATTTTTGGCTGTGCTAGGTCTTTGTTGTGGCACACGGGCCTTCTCTAGTTGTGGCCCAAAGGGGCTTCTTCAGTTGTGAAGTCAGGCTTCTCTTGTGTCGGAGAGCTCGCTGCAGAGCACGCTGGCTCAGGAGTTGCGGTGCGTGGGCTTAGTTGCCTGTGGTGTGTAAGATCTTAGTTCTCCAACTAGGCATAGAACCTCAGTCCCCTGCATTGGAAGGTGGATTCTTAATCACTGGCCCACCAGGAAAATCTCCTGAATGGTTTTTTTTTTAAATCAAGTTCTGGAAGAGTTTAGTGAAACTGGTATTTCAAGCTTGCAGGTGGAAGGGTGAGTTTCTACACCATTCGGAAATATTCTATATTGAGTGTACATGTACAGGGCATTTTTCAGGTACCAGAGGCCTGCAGAGATTCAGAGTAGAAATCCTTGCTTTTAAAGAGGGTTATACCTGACTTGCCTCTTGAGAAACCCATATGTAGGTCAGGAAGCAACAGTTAGAACTGGACATGGAACAACAGACTTCTTCCAAATAGGAAAAGGAACACGTCAAGGCTGTATATTGTCACCTCGCTTATTTAACTTCTATGCAGAGTGCATCATGAGAAACGCTGGGCTGGAAGAAGCACAAGCTGGAATCAAGATTGCCGGGAGAAATATCAATAGCCTCAGATATGCACATGACACCACCCTTATGGCAGAAAGTGAAGAGGAACTTTCCTCTTCCACTTTCACTTTCTTCACTTTCTGATCCATTCTTGTCTTCACACCTGGACTCCTATCCATCAGTGATCTCACTCCACTTGCCAGCTAACGGCTGTCTAGTCTTTCTCTCTCTTGCTAAGTGTTCAGTTCAGTTCAGTTACTCAGTCATGTCCAACTCTTTGCAACCCCATGAATCGCAGCACACCAGGTCTCCTATCACCAACTCCTGGACTTCACCCAAACCCATGCCCATTGATGGGTGAACTCCGGGAGCTGGTGATAGAATCAGGGAAGTCATGAGAATGACAGAAAGTAGGAGTGGGACAGACTTTTTCTGAAGGTGGCATCTGAGCAAAGCACAGAGGGAACTGAAGGAAAAGATGGCTCATGATCCCCGAGAGGGTCTGTTTCCCTCTCTTGGCCTGTGCTGGGGGACCTGGTCCTGTTCTCCTGGGCTGAACAAGAGGCAAGCATCCTGGGCCTCAGCACTGTGCTGGGGGTGCCCAGGGAGCAGTCTGGAGGGTGGGTGCCTCGGGGCCCAGGCAGGCAGAGCGGAGACCCGGGAGAAGGCAAGCCGCCGGCAGCAGGTCGGGGATCAGAGTCGAGGGCTTAGACCTTGGTGGACACAGAGTGTGCTGCCCAGATGCTGCTGTTCGGGAGGACTTGCTGCCCCGCTGTGAGCTCCCTCTGGGGAGACAGCCGCCTCCTTCCAGAAGGGCCAGCCCCCAGTGGGGCAGATCTAGAGACCAAGGGAGCTGGGAGACAGGTGCTGCCATGGTGACTTCACGTGGGGAAACCACGACATGCGTCAGCTCTAACGCTCCCCTGGGGTCTGGCCGATATGTGGGGGGTCCTGGGCTGCAGGTCAACTCGCCTCTGCCCACCCTGCCCTCTCCCCTCCACTCGCAGCTGTGGATGCCCAGCAAACACCCTGCAAGACCACTGAACCTGGCTGCGAACCGGGCTACCTGGAAGGACGGCTGGGTGTGTCGTCAGAGCAGCTGAAGACCGGGGAGCAGAGACGGCCTGTCCCAAGGCCAGGAGGGGTGAGAGGGGTTGGGGGGTGTCACTGAGGCTGGTGTAGACCAGAGTTGCTCAACCACCTCAGCCGAGGGACTAGGGATGTACAAATTTTTTCATTATTTTTAAATATTTTGGCCATGTGGCATACAGGATCTTCCCTGACCAGAGATGCTCAAACTCCCAACCTAGACATTGGGAGCTCGGAATTTTAACTACTGGACCGCCAGGGAAGTCCAAGGATTTTTTTTGGGGGGGTCCCAATTTGTCATAGAGTGATTCTTTTTCAGAATACAATTAAAATTAATTACAAAAACAACAACAACAACAACAAAATGGAGAAAAGGCAGAATTCCAAGTCCAGTAATCACACATGTGGGTGTTATGTTAATTCTCTTGTTGCTATTGACGTTTCTAAATGTTTACTGACAATTTTCACAGCAAACCCTTTATGGAGCACCCCCTACCCTCAGGGGACTGTGAGTAGCATCTTTATTGACCAGTCACTGGAGCACAGGGTGGGTGAAGAGATACTGGGAGAGATGGTGGGGTGGGTTAGTTCACAGTACATATTTTAAGCCCTCGGACACAGGCTATAAAATTGGGACTGTTCATTGTTGGACAGGGGTTGCGGGCCTTTTTTGTAAAGTGTCAGATAACAAATATTTTAGGTTTTGTGCCTCTTATGGTCTCTGGCAACTACTCAGCTCTGCCATTGTGGCATGAGAGCCACCACGAACAGTATGTAAATAAACGGGCAGGGCCAGTTCTAATAAAACTTGATTTATAAAAGCAGGTAGCTGGCCCTCAGGTGACAGTTTGCAAGCCTTTGCTGTACGCAGTAAGGAATGATTGCAGGCTTACAGGCAGGAGAGTCACATGCACCTCAAATAGGAAAGTTATTGCATCTTTTTCTCTGCATACGTTTTCTACTCCTCACTTCAGTGAAATGTGCTCTTAATTCTCATGGCAAATTTGACTCAACAACAGTCAGTGGAGCATTTGGGGACCAGGCACACACCTGTCTCTTTCTTTTATGTCTATCCTGCTTTGGGTTTGCTAAACTTCTTTATTTAAAATTTATTTATTTACTTATTTTTGGCTGTGCTGGGTCTTCGCTGCTGTATGGGCTCCTCTCTAGCTGTGGTGACTGGGGGCTACTCTTTGTTGCAGTGTGAGGGCTTCTCCTAAATCACTGCAGATGGTGACTTCAGCCATGAAATTCAAAGATGCTTGCTCCTTGGAAGAAAATTTATGACCAACCTAGACAGCATATTCAAAAGTAGAGACATTACTTTGCCAACAAAGGTCCATCTAGTCAAGGCTATGGTTTTTCCAGTGGTCATGTATGGATGTGAGAGTTGGACTATAAAGAAAGCTGAGCGCCAAAGAATGGATGCTTTTGAACTATGGTGTTGGAGAAGACTCTTGAGAGTCCCTGGGATTGCAAGGAGCTCCAACCAGTCCATTCTGAAGGAGATCAGTCCTGGGTGTTCATTGGAAGGACTGATGCTGAAGCTGAAACTCTAATACTTTGGCCACCTGATGTGAAGAGCTGACTCATTTGAAAAGACCCTGATGCTGGGAAAGATTGAGGGCAGGAGGAGAAGGGGACGACAGAGGATGAGATGGCTAGATGGCATCACCGACTCAAGGACATGAGTCTGAGTAAACTCCAGGAGGTGGTGATGGACAAGGGGGCCTGGCATGCTGCAGTCCTTGGGGTTGCAGAGTCAGACACGACTGAGCAACTGAACTGAGCTGAGCTGGAGGCTTCTTATTGCGGTGGCTCCTCTTGTTGCAGAGCACAGGCTCTAGGACACGAGGGCTTCAGTAGCTACAACACATGGGCCCAGTATTTGTGGTTCCCTGGCTCCAGAGCACAGGCTCAGCAGCTGTGGCGCACAGAGTTAGTTGCTCCACAGTGTGTGGGATCTTCCCGGGTCAGAGATGGAACTTGTGTCTCTTGCATTGGCAGGCAGGGGTCTTTACCACTGAGCCACCAGGGAAGCCCTTGCTAACCTTCTTGAATCTGTAAATTTATATCTTTCATCCAACTTGGGAAATGTTTGGCAATTATTTCTTTAAATCCTTTTTCTGCTCCATTCTCTTTCTCATCTCTTTCTTGGATTCTGCTCGAACGTGTCAGATCTGTGTTGCCCCACAGCCCCTCTTCATTTTGTTTTCAATCGTTTTCCTTTCTGATCTTCAGACTGGGTACTTTCTTTTAATCTGTTTTCAAATTCACTGACTCTTTCTTCTGTCATCTTGGATCTTCTGTTTGGCCCTTCATTGATGAGAATGAGGCCCCCCGGCTTCAAGGGAGGAGTGGTGGTGTCTTTCTCCAGCCGGCCCCTTGTGTTGCCACAGGGACTCTGGGGGTAAAGGAGGAGGGAAGTGGGCATCTGCAGCTGCTCTCAGGGCACCAGTTTCTCCACCTCTATCCTTCCTACCTATGCAAGAGTTAACTCTTTCCAGATTAGATGATCTCATTCCATTGCTGAATGGCTCCTCACTGCCTTTCCAAACACATGTAAACACCTATGTCTAGAATTTGTGGCCTCGCAAGATACAATCCCAACGTGCTCACCCGGATAGTCCTCCTTCCCCTCTGACTCACGCTCCTTGTTTCCAGCCCGGCCCCACTTCCCTGCGTGAGGTGGGCTGTGCGCTCCAATCTGCTTACTCTGTTCCCTCTGTCTCGGTCCCTTCCTTTCCATCACAGCCCATCAGACACACACGCATCCTGCAAGGGACAGTCCAGCACACTTTTAGGGTCTTCCATGTGTTGTTTTGTCTATTATTAATATTTATTACGTACTTACTCTGTGCCCAGCTATGGCCACTAGGACAAGCCCAGACCCTACAATGCCCAGCTGCTGGGCTTCGTATTTGGTACCAGGCTATAGGTAATGCATTTGCTATTTCCAATTGGTTTCTTTGGAATATTTATCCTGAACAGGGTGTACCATTGCAGGAATCACTGCCCTCCTGGAAAGGCAGAAAAGCACCTTCCCTCTTATCTTCCTTTCTTTTTGTTCTTTCGAACCCTCCAGTGTGCTGGGGAATGATGCTAATAGAAGTGTGTCATCAGCATACATTATGTCTTTATTAGCCTGTTTCTCAATTTTGATTCTGAAAATATCCTGATTTAGTCTAATTGCAATTTCACCGTGTTCCACAAGCAGTGAAGGTTCATACTGGGGGAAGCTGAGACGTGACCCTGCAGGATTTTTCTTCCTGCCCATATGCTTTGAAGCTGGACCATTAGCTCGAAGGCATACATCTCATCTCATCACAGCGATTCAACCTGCTTCTGGGAAAAAAAAAAGAGCTTAGGGTGTGTGTCTGGTGGAAAGCAAAGGAATATCTTCATTCTAGGTGGTGGGAGATATTTTTCTGAAGCTAAAGCAAGGGCTGCTGCTGGAACTATTTTATTCCTAAATAATTTAACTATATTCAAAGATAATCTGATGTTATTGTAGGAAAGTGTATTTCTAATAAATTCCACTTGATCTGGGTGAATCAATTCAGGCAGCGCATAATTGAGTCTGTTAGCAAGGACTTTAGCAAGAATTTTGCAATCAGCGTTAATTAAGAAGATGGGACAATAATTTGTGCATAATTCCAGATCTTTTCCTGGCTTGTGAATCAAAGTAATAAGAGCAATGCTCCGGCTGGTGGTGGGATAGTGTCATAGGTGCTGATTTATAAGTACTTAGAAAGGTTTAATTTCATTTTGCTTCGAGCAGGGTCTCCCTGCCCCCACACACTCTGATCAGGGCTGCAGCCAAGACAGCAGAGCCTGTGTCTCCCCATCCTTCGCCGCCATCACTGACCTCCTGCTGCCCATTTTTGTCTTTATTCTGCAGCCGAGACACCCCTCTCATTCACCCAGGTTTTTTTTTTCTTAATACTCTTGTTATTTGTAGAGTATTTCTTAATACTATTTGAAAAGCGTTTCTTAATACTCTGAATTATTTGAAGGGATGGACGCCATGCTCTTGATGTCGTGTCTGGATGCTTGTGTGTGATGTAAATTCTCAGAGCTGTCACAGCCTCCGTGGGGACGTTTTTCATGGATCTTCCAGCTACGTGTCTTGGGGTGGGTCTGTGTCAAGAGCCCTCGACTGTAAGTCAGGGAACATACCTGGTTTGTGTGCTTCTCTTAACTGACTGTTGCCCTGTAAGGGAACACACGAGAACCCTGGTGTCTCGGTCTGTAAATGCAGCCATAGGACAATTATAGGCATGATGGGGTAGCGGGAAGAGCTCTGGGTTTCCCCCTCCTGCAACTGTGGGACCTGAGGTGTGGAACTCAACCTCTCTGAGCCTCATTTTCCTCTGCTGGGAAAGTGGGAAAGACAGCAGTCCTTGGGAAACACAGACCAACTAGACTCCTCACTGCACGTGATTCCTCCTTCATTATCTCCACTTAGGGCTCGTTATAGCACGGACAGGCTCTGGTCTGCAGACTTGTTCTTCTAATGATTGGAACAAGGCCGTCTCTGGGCAAGGCTGCTGCTCTTTGGTGAGTCAAGCTGATAAACCCACCTCTCACCACGAGACACCTTCCCTGCCCATCTGACCTGGAGCTGACGGTTCCTGTGAAACTGGGGCCCATTCTACACACCCATGAAGGCAACAGGGTTTTTGTCCATCTCCAAAAACACCACTGTTGGTCTTAGAGCTCCAGTTTGTCCCATCTGAAAGCACTCTGGAGATGACCCCACTAATCCCCCCCTTTTTTTCTTTTTCTTTTTGGCTGTACTGTGTGGTTTGCGGGATTAATTCCTTGACCAGAAATTGAATCCCGGGCCTCAGCAGTGAAAGCACTGAGTCCTAACCACTGGACTGCATGGGAATTCCCAACAGTCCAATAGTTTTAAATGAGGAAATTAGGATTCAGATGGAAGAGCAGCCCATACAGGTTAAGGACCACACGGATAGTGGGAGAGCCAGGCTTGAGCCCAGGTCACGTCGCTGCTGGTCTCTTGCGGCTATTACAGTGTCGATGCACACACACTTGTCATTCGTTCAAATGTGAGTCCTCCAAGGTGGGAGTTGGGCTTATTTAACTTACATTCAACTGTTGAGCTTTCCGCGGGACCTTCCCCTCCATGCAGAAGGAGGGGGGTGTAGCCCTGGCCGCACGTCATGCTACACATCGCGCCGACTGAAGGAACAGTCGAATTCCACGGCAGACTCCACTGGGCCCTTGTCCATCCCACGCTCACCCGCACTCATTCTGCACCTATATGTGCGGCGGCGTGAGCTCTCTTAATAAAAACCCAATTAGTATTTCTTTAACTTGCCTCCAGATGCTTAAATACCATTACCCCAAACACAACATAATGCCTCTAGTTTTTCTATTTCAATCAAGAATTCAAGTAGCATCTTGACTTGTATATAATATATCAGCAGCAAAATCATGGAATGCTGACATCCTTAATAATAGCAATTAGTAATCAGTTGTTTCTTAAGTAGTTTGATTACGCCAGTTACCAAATTGTACAGTTGATGCATTTGGGGGACAAGCAGGGTCTCTCCACCCCTCCCCCGCCATCCTTTCTCCCTTGCTGTGTTCTCGCAAGTCAGTGAGCTGATAGGTGTTGCAAAGAGGTGAGGTCGAATAATTCCATTATTGCTAATACTGAATGGCACAGACTTGGCTTTAGCAGAAAGTAGAATCAAATATTTCTTTGCTGAAAGACTCACTCCGATCATGTCTGTGGAAATGCAACTGTGTCCACCTGGGTAGATGTTAGCTAAGGAGTTTGGCCTGCCCATGCAGGCAGGCCTCCCAGAGTTTGAGCCTTTCTATAGGTCTCCCTGGTGGCTCAGAGGTTAAAGCATCTGCCTGCAACGTGGGAGACCTGGGTTTAATCCCTGGGTCTGCAAGATCCCCTGGAGAAGGAAATAGCAACCCACTCCAGTACTCTTGCCTGGAGAACCCCATGGACGGAGGAGCCTGGTGGGCTACAGTCCATGGGGTCACAAAGAGTTGGACACGACTGAACAATTTCCCTTTCACAGGTTTCCCAGAGAGCTCAGTGGTAAAGAATCTGCCTGCCAATGCAGAAGCTGCAGGAGACCTGAGTTCGATCCCTGGGTCAGGAAGATCCCATGGAGAAGGAAATGGCAACTCACTCCAGTATTCTTGCCTGGAGAATCCCATGGACAGAGGAGCCTGGTGGGCTACAGTCCATGGGGTCTCAAAGAGTTGGACACGACTGAATGACTGAGCACACACACAGGGCTAAGGCCTTCTGCCAGGCTCTGGATACCGGGCAAAGGTCTTGATCTCAAGGAGGTCATATTTGAGAATGAAACATTCAGTGGGTATGAAGATTAGCTCAGCAAGGTTTTGTGTTTCAGGAGCAGATGGAGACTGAGGGCTTTGCGCTCTCGTGGCGGGAGGAGGTGGGTCTGTGTGTTGGGTGGGCAGGCGGGCTTTCTGGAGAAGTGGCCTTATGAGGGTCTAGAGGAAGGGGCGGTCTAGGCGAGCCTGGGTTTTGTCCTGGTGGGGAGGTTTTGTTGGGAGGGGGTAGGTGGGAAAGATGAGGGAGCAGATTGTGGATGAACTGGAGCTCAGGCTCGTTCCCCTCATCTCACACACACACACACACACACACAGACACTGCCCAGCTCCAGGACAGTCTCCTTGGTTCCTCACAGCGGGCCAGTCTGGGTCTGACTGGGGTTGAATGCCCGCTAGAGACCTCCACGCACTTCCCAGCACCCTACGGGGCATCCCAGGTACACTTTGCAGGACAGCAGGTGGCTTCCCAAGGGCACAGTGAGTTGCATCTTTAAGGGAAAATCTGACTGAGGACCCCTCTTCTGCCCCATGGCAGGCAGGGCAGGTACGTTCGGCACTTGGCCCTGTTATCTGCCGAGGCTGAATTTTGAAGCTCCTTTGCCCTCTGCCCCTGTAAGGGGTTCCATGTACACCTGAAAGGTTCTCCAGAACACGTCGTTCCCGCCATTTTCCCGGCTGGTTCCTCTCTTCCCTATGTTTTTACTGGGATGCTGACACGGATCTGCAGAAATAAGTAATTATTTTTTTCTGCTTTATTTTGCAAGAGTAATAAGCTCACACATGAGCATGGGGATCTCACTGAGCAAAGCGTGGCCCCTGGATATTTATGTTGACGAGCAGAAAGGATGGCCACTTATCTTACTGCTGCAAGTTATCGTCCTGTAAACAGCACTCGGAGTTCTTTCAACCAGCGCTGTCCTTGGGATGGACGATAAAGCCTCTGCTTTCCCTGAAATGCCTTTCAGCCTGATCTTCGGTCCTGTGTCTCCTGGTCTGGGGGCATCTTCAGAGCCCACCCCTTGCTGGGTCCCTGCCTGTCTTCTTGTTCATTATCCCCTCATCTTCACCTTCCTCCTTGGGAGAACTGAAATTCTTTCCCAAATCCATTCCCAATGCACGTGGCATTTCAAGGTGTTGCCCCAGGTTCCAACCACTCACCACACATTCTAAAGCCCCCAAGTGCACGTCTGAATGCAGATGGCTCTTGTTCCTCTGAGGTGCGTTGCCCAAGGACTCACAGTCACCCCTCCCCCGGGAAAGAGCCCATTTATTCCCACACTCTGGAAAAAGGCAGCCTCATTCCATTTTAGGCTGAGACAGTGAGATTTGGGGATCATGGCTTGAGAGAAGCACGGAGCGGGATGGGGCCTCAACAGTGATCCAAGCCATATTTCCCAAAGAGTGTCCGCAAACCTCCAATCCCTTTACCCTGTCCCCCAGCATCCGCCGACAGCGTGGGTCTCCGGGACCGCGTCCCAGGTGCGCTCCACCATGGAGTTTTTCTCAGGGACCTCTGCTTGGGAAGAGCTAATCAAACCTCACGCACTAGTTTCAAGTAAAGGCACTGACTCAGAGAGGGAACGTGACTTCCCTGAGGCCACACAGCTCATTGGTGGCTGAACTCAAGTTTCCCACTGGAGCGTTTCACTCCAGGGCTCCTTGAGGCGCCTGACAGGCTACCTGTGATGACTCCGGCTGGGCTCTGCCCTCCTGGGGGCCCATCCTGTGAGTTACTCTTGTTTCTAGTCTCCCCTCACTCTCCTAGCTCACAGCAAAAGCTCGAACCTCGTCACAGCCCCAGACCCCCCTGATTTCTGTCTGGCTTGGTGCCCCTGTCCTCTGCTCTGCCCGAGGCCCTTCCCAGGGCTTCTCAGCGCTGCCACTCATCTCTGCCTGTCACCCGTCTAGCCCACTGCCTGGATTTAGGCTCTGCCATCTCTTCCCTGGGCACCCTCCTTCCATCACCTCCTAACTAGATCTTGTTTCCTGACCTGTCACGTTTCCTTCAATCCCACTCTCATACATTAGCTGGAGCGGCAGCCGCCTCGTGCATCTCCACCCCAGGTTCAAGCCCAGCCTGCTTCCCCGGCGATAAAATCACTGGTAACAGGATGCGCCCTAAGGCCACGCGCTTAATCATTCAGTTACCAGCATCCTGAAACGAAAGCAACCCGGAACAAGCCCAGGTCCTGACAGCAGTCAGCAGCACTGACCTGTCCCTGCCCTTTTGATCACTCATCTCTGCCTGTCACCCGTCTAGCCCACTGCCTGGATTTAGGCTCTGCCATCTCTTCCCTGGGCACCCTCCTTCCATCACCTCCTAACTAGATCTTGTTTCCTGACCTGTCACGTTTCCTTCAATCCCACTCTCATACATTAGCTGGAGCGGCAGCCGCCTCGTGCATCTCCACCCCAGGTTCAAGCCCAGCCTGCTTCCCCGGCGATAAAATCACTGGTAACAGGATGCGCCCTAAGGCCACGCGCTTAATCATTCAGTTACCAGCATCCTGAAACGAAAGCAACCCGGAACAAGCCCAGGTCCTGACAGCAGTCAGCAGCACTGACCTGTCCCTGCCCTTTTGAATTGCGCTGTTGGGCAGGGAGAAGTGTATAGGGATGTGATTTAGAACCTAAAGGTTCATCGTGGGACGGAACAGGACCCTTCACACAGATTTCATTGGTTTCAAGTGTGCAGTAAAAAGGTGGGGACAGTAAAGATGGCGCAGGAAGCCAGCAATGTGAAAATAAACGATATTTTACTTTTTGTTGGAGAGGCTAGATTTTTATCTTGGATCAATAAAAACGTGTTATTAATACTGAGATTTAGCTGTTTAAAATAGTACGATGTTACCTGTAATTTATACTAACATGTAGCACTGACCGTGTGTCCTCTTGTGAAAACAGTTATGCTCTTTAATAAATGAATCAAAAGAACAGACTGGACTTCCCTGGTGGTCTAGAGGTTACGAATCTGCCTCCCAGTACAGGGGACTCAGGTTCGATCCCTGGTCAGGGGAGATTCCAAGGGAATGGCGAGAGGCCAAGGGGCAAAGAAGCCCGTGCTCCGCACCTGCTGAGCCTGTGCTCCAGAGCCGTCCTAGAGCAACGCCCAAGAGCCCACCCTCCACAACCACAGGCGCCGCTGCAGTGAGAAGCCTGTGCACCGAAACGGGAGACACCCAGCGGCCAGCAACGAAGACCCAGCGCACTCCAGAATAAAGTGGATAAAGAAAGAGCAAATCAAGGTTGCTGTTGGGCTTCCCTCGTAACGCAGGTGGCAAAAAGAATCTGCCTGTAAGGTAGGAGACCTGGGCTCGATCCTTGGGCTTGGAAGATCCCCTGGAGAAGGGAATGGCTACCCACTGCAGTGTTCTTGGCTGGAGAATTCTATGGATAGAGGAGTCTGGTGGGGTCCATGGGGTTGCAAAGAGTTGGACACGACTGAGCGACTAACACACACACACACACACACACACACACCTGTTGTAAGAATAAGAAACGATATTTTAACTCAGGGACTTCAAATATACAAAGCCCTAACCCACTGGGATAGGTTTGTAAAAGAGGAGCAGGTACTCACTCCAGCCAGAATCCGGGCAGAAAGCAGGTGGCAGGGATTCAGGGCATCTCGTAGGCACGCAGGGCTCAGGGAAGCGATGGTCTCCAGAGGCACTGGGGGAGCCCCACTCCCTGTGTCTCAAGGGGCAAGCAGGGAGGTAAGAGCTGACACCCGGGAGCTGAGCCTTCAGCCCAACGTTGAAGCCAGATCACGGGGGCCGTCTGGCAGGGATGGGTTCCTGGAGCAGATACTCTGCCCTCCCCGCTCCTCGCAGCGCCTGGCCTTAGCTGCACCAAATAAGGGGTCAGAGAGTGCGGGGCCAGGAGGATGTGATTCACCAAGTCACCCCAGGAGCGGGCACTGGGCAGGCTGGCTCGGGAGGGCAAATGCAGAACCTAAAGCTCAGCACTCCTAGGGGAGGCATGGGGGAGGAGTTCAGAGTCCCCTCTGCACCTCCGTGCAGGCTCCTGGGTTGATGCCTGTACCATGTACATTCTTGGTGAGGACCCGGCCCATCCAGGCAGAGCTAAGGTCTGAACAGAGGTGGAGTGCTCTCTGGGCACACGGTTGCTGGGCTCTCGCCCTGACTGGGGCCCAGGTATCAGAAATACCGAGGAAAAGAAGAAGCAGGAGATGGTTTCTCCCTAAAGGCTTCTGCAGGTTGCTTTCACCCCCAGTGAAAGGCAGCACAGGGAACGTGGAGGTGGTGGAGGGGTGAGGAGGGTTGGGGGAGGGAGGAGCAGAAGGATAACCACTCCCTTGGAGTGCCAAGCTCTGGTCTTGCCTGGAAATGCCCGGCTCTGATCTTGTACTTCATCACATTACATCTCCACTCGCCAGCACCAAGGGCCCAAGTGTGTTCCCTTTTGGTGACCTGCCTACAGGAGTGAGCACGTGTTTGTGTGTGTGTGTGTGAAGGTACATGTGTGTGCTATGGTACACATATGTGTGTACTCACACATGTATGTTGGGAAAGAATCTGCCTTGTGTGAGGAGGGGAGCCTGCACATCCCTTAGGAGTCAAGACAGATTTGCAGAGGGCATATTTGACGAGCTGGGAAGCAGCCTGGTACAATTAAAAGTTAATCTCAGGTCAGGGAAAATATTTTCAGCAAGTGTGACAATGGTATTATATCTATGTTATGTGAAGGAGACCTACAAGATGTCAAAAGAGATATGAAGACATGAGGAGATATTGCCCAAGGGCCTGACTAGACAAGCACATGTGAACAGGTCTGCAAAGAAAACCCAAACCCTGTGGAGAAGACTTGGTCCTGAGCAGCAAAGAGAGGGTGGGTGAGCAGGCACTGGACAAGGGCCAGGGCACGCTGACTAAACTGGAGACTTAAATGTGAGTATTAATCACCCATAATGTTCAGGGTGGGACGTGACACACACACTCACTGATGGAATAGAAATCCTTTCAGAGAACAATTTGGAAAATTTATTCTTGTCCCAGGAATTCTGCTCCTAAAGATTTATCCTAAGGACACAACCCTGAATGAGAGAAAAAGCATATGAATGCTAATAAAGACACTAATTACAACATTATTGATCGCAGTGAAAATGTAAGTGCACAGTCCCTTCCTGCAGGAATTTGGTTTAAGTATTTCGTGGTTAATCCCCTCAATAGCTGATTGAGATTAAGAAGACCAAGTAGCAACATGGAAAATGCTTTAGGTGTATTAACTCAACAGAACAGAGCACAAAATTGTATCTCCCCCATGACTGTAAGTTGAGGAAACTTACATATGCAAACAGGCTAGCTCGGAAAAAGAGTGGAGAAGCAAAGGAGCCCTGTGTTGGGATGCGGATGCCATAGTCTAATTTTTCTGTTTTAAAATTTTTGGTATTGCTTCAATTATTGCCTGTGTAACACACAGATATACACTGTGTGTGTACATATGTATAAGCACTTCCCTGGAGGCTCAGATGTTAGTGAATTTGTCTGCAATGTGAGAGACCCGGGTTTGAACCCTGATTTGGGAAGATCCAGGCTTCCCTTGTAGCTCGGTTGGTAAAGAATCTGTCTTCAGTGCAGGAGACCCAGGTTCGATTCGTGGGTTGGGAAGACCCCCTGGAGAAGGAAATGGCAACCCACTCCAGTATCCTTGCCTGGAAAATCTCATGGACAGAGGGCTGCAGTCTATGGGGTCACAAAGAGTCGGGTACGACTGAGCGACTAACACTAACTTGGGAAGATTCACTGGAGAAGGGAATGGCAACCGGCTCCAGTATTCTTGCCTAGAGAATTCCATGGACAGAGGAGCCTGGCGGGCTACAGTCCTTGGGGTTGAAAAGAGTCGGACACGACTGAGTGGCTCACACACACGTGCATAAGTATGCACTGCGGCTGCTGCTGAGTCGCTCAGTCGTGCCTGACTCTGTGCGACCCCGTAGACGGCAGCCCATCGGGCTCCCCGTCCCTGGGAGTCTCCAGGCAAGAACACTGGAGTGGGCTGCCATTTCCTTCTCCAGTGCATGAAAGTGAGAAGTGAACATGAAGTCACTTCAGTCGTGTCCAACTCTGTGCGACCCCTGAGACAGCAGCCCGCCAGGCTCCCCGTCCCTGGGAGTCTCCAGGCAAGAACACTGGAGTGGTGTGCCATTGCCTTCTCCAAGGCATGAAAGTGAAACACAGCATATATCAATATATATATTCCATACATATGTATACTTCTAGGGTGTACCTGTACCACACACTACCTGTATCCTATCTATATTTGTATACATGGCACCTACATATGTTACATGTTTCCTAAGATGCTATGGCGAAATCTGAAGGAACTGTTTGGCCAACCTAGTATATGTATCTGGAGAAGGCAATGGCACCCCACTCCAGTACTCTTGCCTGGAAAATCCCATGGGTGGAGGAGCCTGGTGGGCTGCCGTCCATGGGGTCACTGAGGGTCGGACATGACTGAGTGACTTCACTTTCACGTTTCACTTTCATGCTTGGAGAAGGAAATGGCAACCCACTCCAGTGTTCTTGCCTGGAGAATCCCAGGGACGGGGGAGCCTGGTGGGCTGCCGTCTCTGGGGTCGCACAGAGCCGGACACGACTGAAGTGACTTAGCAGCAGTAGTATGTGTATATGAACACTGTGTATATGCGTAGTGAATACTGTGTATATGCGTATTAAATGTGTATAATACTATGACATATGACGTATACTACGATGCATACTGTCTATAAACACAGGTACATGCTATGTACATATACGTATACACAATGTAGGCAGCACGCACTTATGCTAATAAATGATAATCGCAGAGCTGGGCATGTATCATTCTCTGTTTCAACCATCTGCCCTCCACACTCAAAAGCCCACCCCTCGCGTGTGCACAGTGGGAACCCAGCAGGTCCGCGGCCGTTACCTACGAGCACCCCGGGGGGCAGCTGGGCGGAGGGGTCCTTCATCCAGTCGTCGTTGGCCAGTTCTATCACGGCGTCCACGTGCTGAACGTCAGCGCAGATCAAGTCCCTCAGTCTCGCCTCATCCCTGCCTTCCAGGGCGGACTTTAATTTCTTTACGAAATCTGAGTTGACCGGGTAATCAGGAAGGCGATCGGAGACCGACATTGTGCTGTCGCCTGTGTGTTAACCAAATCGCTCTTCTCGGCTGAGTCCCGAGTCAGCAGCTGTGTGGACAGGGCTGTGGGCGAGCCTATAAATAGAAGAAACATGGTCAGTTACAGCCCCGGGGACTGGCCACCTGCCAGCAGCCCTCCCCGCTCCCTTCCTCACGGAGAGGGGAATTAATCTCCCCAAGGCCTCCGTTAGGATCCTGCAGAGTGGGCCAGTAAACGCGTCTGTGAGTGGGAGAAGCAAAGAGCATAGCGTTGTAGAAAGTCAGGCTGTCCTGGGCACTGCCGACCAACGTGTTCTTTTGTCAAAGTGAGACTCTGTCCTGAATGTTTACGATCCTTTCCCCCAAGATTGGGCTTGCAAATCTCTGTGCTGTTGAAAGGAACATTTGTAACGTTCTATTAATACACCACTGTACCTCTTCACTTCATCTAAATAGAGAGTCTGGTTGACTATAAATTGGACCTGACTTGAAACAGGAAAATGCAGGGACGTCTTTGGTTTCTAAATTCAGAGATGGACTGGCCGGTCCCGAGAAGACAAGATCGGCACGTGAGTGAACACAGACAGGCATCCTAAGTGTGAGCGGCAGCCTCTGTACTTCTTAAGGATGCGGACCTCGGCTTAAAGTGTCCAGTTCCATGCCCAGTGGACGTGCAAGGTACTGGTGTTGGTTTCTGTGCATTCCTTGGGGGTAGGGGGCTTCCCCCATAACCTGTCTCTAGTGGTCCTGTATCTCCTCCATCAACCTGGGCACAAGCACAGTGGCTCCAGTGGCACCTGGGTGCTCTGATAAGTTGAGGGGCCCAGGCTGGGCCATTTAGCTTCAAAGTTGGTTTTTGGATACATTAAAAATTGAAATATATAACACTGTGCACGTTCAAGGTGTAGGTCGTGTTGATTTGACACGTTTATATATTGTGACACGATTGTCATCGCAGTGCTGGCTGGCACCTCTATCATGCAACAGAATGGCAGGCTTTTTTCTTTTTTGTGGTGTAGATGCTTCAGTTTTCTGAGGCTCTCAGAAAGTCTGACGCTCACCCATAGCAGTGCTGTCTGTTATCACCTTTCTGCACACCGGATCCCCAGGACCTCCGACAAGTAGGTTGCAAGTTTGTGCCCTTTGGTGCTACTTCTCTGCCCTCGCCTAGTCTGTTTCCTATATTTAAAATTTAAACAGTTAAGCACAGTTTTTCAGCTGAAGCGTAGTTGGTTTATAATGTGGGGCAGCTTCTGGTGCTCACAGAGTGATTCGGTTACACACATTGGTGCTGTGATCAGTCGTGTCCAGCTCTGTGCTGACCCCATGGGCTGCAGCCCGCCGGGCTCCTCTGTCCGTGGGACTCTCCAGGCAAGAATACTGGAGTGAGTTGCCGTTTCCTCCTCCAGGGGATCTTCCTGACCCAGGATTGAACCCGCATCTCCTGTGTCTTCTTTACCACTGCGCCACCTGGGAAGCCCATACATATAATTTTGCGGAAAAATCTGAACGAATTTTTGGCCAACCCGATATGTATGTATGTACTGATATGGCTTTTATAGAGTCCCCTTCAACTTGTGTCTCAGTCTTGCCACCTCTTCCTTTTCTCACTATCTCCCCATGTGATCGTTAATTTTGTGTGTGAACCTGGCTGGGCCATGCTACCCCAGATACTTGGTCAAACATATTCTGGATGTTCCTGTGAGGTTTTTTGATGAAAGTAATGCTTAAGTTGGTGGACTTTGAGTAAAGCAGATGAGCCTTCATCGTCTGAGTGGGCTTCATCCAATCAGTTGCAGACTTTCAAAGAATAAACACTGGTGCTCCTCAAGCAAGTAGGCATTCTGCTAGTAGATAGCATTTGGACTAGACCTGCAGCTCCTCCTGGGTCTCCAGCCTGCTGACCTATACTTCAGGGTTTGGACTTACTGGTTGCTACAGTTACATGTGTTGATGTCTTAAAAAATAAATCATATGTATTTTTATTTTAAGACTATGTACACACACACACACACACACAGAGCACACACACATGCACACACACACACCCATCCTCTTGGTTCTGTTTCTCTGGAGAACCCTGAATAAAACACCTTTCTCATCTCAACTTCTCTGCGTGACTTTGCAGCTTCTGTTCCATATGCTGATGCTTTTCCCTGACACGTCTACATCTGCATTTGAGGAGCCAGCCCTGGACTTCCTATCCAGTATTTGTTCTCCTTCCTCCTACCTAGCAGAGCCTGGGTTTTCTTTGTTGCGACAATGTGCCTGGCCCCTGGTCATGAATTATGTTGATCTTAGTCAGCAATATCTGCCCTAGTCTCCTTTGCTAGCTACCAGACTTCTTAGCCTCCCTTGTAACACAGTTGTGGCCAGTGAGAGTGGGCATGATCTGCTCTGGTGCATCTGGGAAGTTTTTTGCCTTCTTGATTGAAAGGGGAGGTAATGGCGGCACTTCTTTTGTTTCTCTTTCTTCTCTCCTTGAACATGGACATGATGGGTGGAGCTGTGCAGCCATACTGTAGCCATGAGGGGACAGACATGAGATGAAGTCTCAACATATTCAGGTGGGTGGAACAGAAAGAGGGGGCAAGACAGATGGTTCCTTGCTGACATTTCTGAACCTTTGTCCCAGCCTCAGGCTGCCAATTGCCAGCCTTCTTGTCTTTATTCCTTAAGTACTCTTCATGTGTTTTCTGTGACTTGCAGCTGAAAGTATTCCTGGTTGATGTAGGTAGTGTGTTCACTCTGCCTTTAAAATCAGGAACACATCCTGGTTTTGGTTTAAAGAGATGCAGAAGACACAGGACAAAGAATATGAGTTAACTCTCTAAGCCTTTCATTCTTTGGTAATTGAACTCTGGCCTTCTATGAGAAAATCTCACTAAATGTTAAAAGGAAAACAGCTGACCCCAGACTCCTTGAGTAGAGGAACAGTGACATCACGGGTTAGGGTCATCAGAGAAGCCAGCCAGGACCACTTGAGGGACTGCTGATGGGCCCTGATGGAGACATTTCTGGAGTCTCTGGCAATGGGGCCCTGCCTAGAAAGGAGAAATGAACTCTGGGGATCTGTATGCAGACATCTGACCAACTTGCAGAGTCTGTGGTTGGCCTCTGGTTCTTTCTCCAGCCAAAGAATGATGGGTTTTGAAAGAGATTCTAAATCTCAAATTCCAAACACAAATGCCTTGTAGCATCAGATGCCTTACATTTGCAAAGAAACAACACCAGCTCATTTGTGTCAACACAAAGAGACGAAATGTAGTGATCACAGGAAATTGATCGGATTTTGGGTACGATGACTTAAAGAAATAAAATCAGGATTATTAGAGATTGCTATCAAACTTCAAATCAGAAGGGAGGTAAAGATGAAGCACTTGTAAGGCAGATAATAAGATGACAAAGCCTCAAAATATGGCACTCACTGATCTTAATTATCAAGCTATCTGCTGGGTGTTTAATCAGTAGCCATATACTATGCTAATTATTCTGGCTAATTTTGTTATAATGTAATTCTTTATCAATCCTGCTATGTATAAATTAGGAACTGAAATGTAACTAACACAAATTATATTTAAGGCAACATGAATTTCTTTATTTCATTGTGAAATCTTCTAATTTCTGTTTCTTTGTCTTTCCTTTTTTTGATTTGTTCATAGGATCCCCAACTGCCCACCATGCCTCAGTCCCCTACAAGTCAAGCCATCATTTGAGGAGGAAGGGACCAGATACCAATATTTCTCCTTGAACTTCTTGGAAATCTTGTATTTGACTTTCTCCTTCACCAACTGTCCTTGAAAGGAAGGGAATATATTTAAGCAATCAATGATAGAGAGATCCTGGTTTTCTCTGGATCAGATAAAGGTCACTTCATTGTTCCACTTGGAAGTTTAAATAATCATCAGAGGGTACCATGATTCATGATCTTTCCCAGTATCAAGAAAAGACCCTGATGCTGGGAAAGATTGAAAGCTGGAGGAGAAGGGGATGACAGAGGATAAGATGGTTGGATGGCATCACCAACTCCATGGACATGAGTTTGAGCAAAGTCCAGGAGATGATGAAGGACAGGAAAGCCTGGTGTGCTGCCGTCCATGGGGTTGCAAAGAGTCGAACATGACTGAGCAACTGAACAAGCATGATTCATGGTTTCAGGGATATATTGTATGTGACTTACATCAAGTTATGTGTACAAGTTTGGTTAGGTGAAGACTAATAGCACAGATCCTCATAGAAGAGCATAAATGCTATCTAAAATTGTGTGCACCACACAGTTTGCATCTGATGAGCTTGGTAGAACTGTGCAGAGAGACGAATAGCATGCCTTTGAGACCACCAGCCTTGGAAGTTTTCCTCTATCAATACTCCTGGTCTTGAACTATTGTGCAGCAAGACAACAAGGCCTGATGAATAAATGGAAACAGTGTGGGTCTAATTTAGTCTCAGCCCCGCTTAGGAGGAAAATCAATAAGTTGGCTGCCAGCAGAGGGTATGGTTTAGAAAAACAGTCAGTCGCGCATATGCAGACCCCATTGTGACGTCAGGTCAGGAACAAGCGCCAGGCATATCCAGGTTAACTCAAAGTGACTGTGGCATAATGCCACTGTGAAATGGGTCCACTTCTGAGACTGAGTGCTCCTTTGAGCTTGAAAGGCCCTTGTTAAACTCTTAGGTCCTGGAGAACTCCTTCCACATGCAGGTTCCCTGAAGGTCAGCCCTCGAGTGCTCTCGGCTCAAATCTCACTGTCTAACCCAGTGGACTCACCAGTCCAGGGCTGACCTGGACTGTAAAGAAGGCCGAATGCTAAAGAATTGACGCTTTCAAATTGTGGTGCTGGAGGAGACTCTTGAGAGTTCCTTGGAAATCCTAAAGGAAATCAACCCTCAGTATTCATTGGAAAGACTGATGCTGAAGCTGAAACTCCAATACTTTGACCACCTGATGCAAAGAGCAGACTCATTGAAAAAGACCCTGATGCTGGGAAAAATTGAGGGCAGAAGGAGAAGGGGAGAGTGGCAGAGGATAAGATGGTTAGATAGTATCACTGACTCAATGAACATGAATTTGAGCAAACTCTGGGAGATAGTGAAGGACAGAGGAGCCTGGTGTGCTGCAGTCCATGGAGTTGCAAGCAATTGGATACAACTTAGTGTCGAACAATAACAACAAAATATCTATATGTATTCTTTTTCAGATTCTTTTCCATTTAAGTTATTACAAGATATTGTATATAGTTCCCTATGCTGTATAGTAGGAACTTGTTGTTTATTTTATGTATATTTGTTTATTCCAAATTCCTAATTTATTCCCCCCATCAATAAACACTTTTTGACCTCTCGTGTATGCCAGGCACTTCTTGATATACTGAGAACATAGTGTACTATATGCTGTGAAGTGAAGGCCGCTCAGCCGTGTCCGACTCTTGTATAGCCCCTGTCTGTTTGGTCCATGGGGTTCGCCAGGCCAGAATACTGGAGTGGGGAGCCTTTCCCTTCTCTAGGAAATCTTACTGCCCAGAGATTGAACCCAGGGCTCCCGCGTTGCAGGCAGATTCTTTACCAGCTGAGCTCACAAGGGAAGCCCAAGAATACTGGAGTGGGTAGCCTATCCCTTCTCCAGCGGATCTTCCCAACCCAGGAATTGAACCAGGTCTCCTGCATTGCAGGCGGATTCTTTACTAGCTGAGCTATCAGGCAAGTCCACTAAGCACTGTAGTATGTGGTACAGAATATGTTATATACGGTAGTATGTGGTACAGAATATGTTATATACGGTAGTATGTGGTACAGAATATGCCCACTATATACCGCAGTATATAATATACTATATACTGTGGTATATGCTATAGAATGTACTAAAAACTGGAGCGTATGTATGTAATCTAACATATACTGTGCGCTTCTTAGAGAGTCCTGTTGTACATGAGGCAGTCTTCTAAAGATGCTACATGTATGAACACCTCTTCTCTCAACCATCCTGCGAGGCAGGAGCTCTCATCATCACGGAGCAGTAAGCAACTTCCTGGGGGGCACACAGCTAAACAGTGGAGCTGAGATGCAAATGCCTCTTTGGGATGTGTTCTTTGTTTTTTGACTTTGATACAACGCACAGAATTTACTCAGAGTTTACTGTGCTCTTCAGAACTGTGTGGCCATTCTTTGCATTCAGACCCCCACTGGGCCCAAATCTGCCCTCTCTGAGTTTCTTCCTCTTTCTTCTTTTCTATTTTGCTCTTTCTTTTGAGATGCAGTCTTGTGAAAAAAGATGGGGAAGGGATGGGAGGGAAGTAAAGAGGACCAAGAACTGAGTCAGGGACCAGGAACGTTAAAAGGGCTTAGTGAGCAAAGACCCAGGAGCAGCTGTGACGTAGGTGGGAACTGCATGAAGAAAGAATGGCAAGTGCTTTGAAATAATCTCGAGTGGCTAGAGGGTGTTCTCCTGATCAAGGGACACCTTGCCGAGCCGAGACCACCAGGGCCACGGCTTTTCAAGAGTGATCCAGCTGATTGCGAGTGTCACTGACGTCGGTGGGGAACAGGGCATCATCTATCAAGCCAAAGTATTGTAGGGTGGAAAGTTTGACTTCTGAGGATTAAAAGGTAAAATCAGTCTGATAGGGACTTCCCTGGTGGTCCAGGGGTTAAAAATCCACCTTGCAATGCAAAGGTGGCAGGTTCAATTCCTGGTCAGGAACTGAGACCCCACATGCCACAACTGCTGAACCCGAGTGCCCTGGAGCCCATGAGCCACGTCTAGAGAGTTTGTGCACCACAGCAAAAGGTCCTGCGTGATGCGGTGAAGACCCTGAGCTCTGCAACTTCAGAACTGACACGGCCAAAAAGAAGTAAATAGCAAATCAACCTGATGGAGCAGAGCAGTCTGACCTTAACCAATTCAAGGGTGCAGAGGCAAAGTCTGTAATCTGCTTTCAGGTGTGAAGCCCTCCCATCTTAGATAGCCTTGGAAATAAAGAAAGGGGAGAGAAGTGCAGAAGATGTGTATCCAGCTGAAGCTAAGGGCGAAGTGCCTCGTCGTGACAAAAATGTTGAGGAATCTCTGTGAGACACAAGGCAGGCAAGACTGAGGAAGCGTGGGCCAGCTCACTATGGGTGTGGGTGGGAGAGGAGCCCTGGAGCGGGTGTGGGGTGGGTCTTGCCTCTCCCGCAGGTTGGGGAAGGGCCCTGAGCCCCCTTGGGTGCCCCGAGAACATCAGCATCTCATGTTACATACTGCAGGCCTTCCAGGTTTGGTCATGCCTGTTTCAGAAGGGAGCATCACACCAGTCATTCCAGAGGGTTATATGCTAACAGCGGCTTCCCTGGTGGCTCAAATGGCAAAGACTCTGTCAGCAATGCAGGAGACCCAAGGTCGATCCCATGGGTCGGGACGATCCCCTGGAGGAGGGCATGGCTGCCCACTCCAGTATTCTTACCCGGAGGATCCCATGGACAGAGGAGCCTGGCGGGCTGCAGTCCATGGGGTTGAAAGGCTGGACGTGACTGGAGCGACTTAGCACACATGCGTTTCCCTAGTCTGGGTCTGAAAATCTTTGACCTAGGGACACACACGGTCCATGATCTACCCGACTCTAGTAGGCAGCTTGGCAGATGGCCCTGCCGACCCATTTCAGATCTCCGCACGCTGCGTCATCCCCTCCCCTCGAGTGTGGACTCGGTGACCCGGTCCTAATGGACACGGCACAGCAGAGGGGATGGCTTCGCTTTGCAGGTTAGGTCACAGAGGGACTGCAGCTTCTGTTCTGGATGCTCTTTCTCTTCCTTGCAAACTGCTTGTGCTGGAGGAAGCTGGCTTCCATGTGATGACGCAGCATCGAGGAGGGTCCCAGGTGAGTGAACTTGAAAGTGGATATTCTGAGGCTGCCAATTGTCACTGAGGGGGCCTGGCAGTGGAGTCATCAGCCTAGTTGGATCTTGGCACGACAGCAACCTCATGAAAAGCTTTGCCCTGAGCCTCCTCCAATGAGTCATGCCTGGATTCCTGATCCACAGAAACTGAAAAATCATAAGTGCTTGTTGCTTTATGTGGTTAGGTTTTGGGGGTAATTTTCTTTGAAATAATACGTAATTATTCCTCTACCTGAACCACTGTTTTTAGAAAGCTGTGAATCTCTTTCTTGCCTCTCTCCTTCCCCACCCAAGGATAAACCAACACAAACTCTGATTCAGAAGAGCAAAAGGACAGGTTATTTTGAATCATCAGAGCAAATGTCTCTTTATGAAACAGTTGCTGCATGAAACAAGAGAAAATTTGAGAAAATCTCTGATTCATGGTGCCACTGAGAATCTAGACGAACACTGTGTATATATGGAAAAGGAGATGAAGGAAGATTGCTCTGAGATGAAAACCATTACTTTAAGCCTTAAAATGAAATGGACACGGTGATTGGAGATCGCAGAAAATCAGATCAGCGATTTAAAAGACCAGACAGAGAAAATTTCTCATGCTCAGACTATAAAGGGGACAAAAAAGGCATATGAAGTAACATTGAAGACAGATTCAGGAATTTCATTATATCTTAGGAGAAATAGGAGCAGAGAGAATATAACTTGTAAACAAGAAATAATGCAAAGTAAGTTATGCTGTGGACTGAATTATGTCCCCAACCAAACCCATATGTTGAAGCGCTAATTGCTTATGTGACTCTGGTGGGGACAGGGCTTTTAAACAGGTGGCTTAAGTTCAATGAGGTGCTGAGTGTGGGGCAGGGCTGATCTGATAAAACTGATGTCCTTATAGAAGAACCGCTAAAGACCCCTCTCCCTGGGCGCACAGAGGGAAGGCCTTGTAAGCATATGGTGAGGCCACCTATGAACAAGAACAGAGGCTTCAGAATGACACCTACTTTGTCAGTATCCTGATCTTGGACTTCCCAGCCTCCAGAACTGTGAAAAATGTTTGTTTTTTAAGCCCCCCTGTCTGCTCTGGTTTAATGAGTTGGCCAAAAAGTTCGCTTGATTTTTGCATACAATTTTTCAAAAAACCAGAATGAATCTTTTGGCCAACTCAATATTATGGTAGACCATAACAACAAAAAAAGGGCTATGTTAAGTTTCCTGAGCTGAAGAATATCTTTTCTCCAAATTAAAATTCTCTTTAAACATCTTTAAAAATAAAAGATTCGATTGTCTTTAAAGTAGCCGTCAAGAGACTTTTTGAAAAGATATTTAGAAATATGCCTAGCATATTCCAATGATACTTTGGTATTTCAAGGAAAAAGGAACAACTCTTATAGGTTTACAGTAGAAAAGCCACATTACCTAATTGGTAGCAGTTTTCTTCATGTAATAATAAGGTGGTACAAAGCAACAGAATAACTCCCACAAAGTTTTGAGGAGAAAATCCTATCTCAAAAAACTCCATTTTCAGCCAATCTAATGTTCATGTATGAGAAATCAGAAAGAGATCTTCAGTCATGAAAGGAATTGGAAACTATTTCATAAGCATCATCTCATGAGAAAAAAATGGGGAAAGATATCTGCAAAATGTCAAACAAAGTGCTCACTTTCAGATTATATAAAGAATTCCTGCAAATCAATTAGAAAAAGGGAGACCACCAAGTATAAACATATACCAGAGACTGCATGGATACATCCTCAAACAGTGTGCCCAAGTAGCAATACGCAAATGTTGAGGGGCTTACTTTCAGTCAGTTCAGTTTAGTTGCTCAGTCGTGTCTGACTCTTTGCGACCCCATGGACTGCAGCACGCCAGGCTTCCCTATCCATCACCAACTCCCACAGTTTACTCAAACTCATGTCCATTGAGTCAGTGATGCCATCAAACCATCTCATCCTCTGTCGTCCCCTTCTCCTCCTGCCTTCAATCTTTCCCAGGATCAGGGACCTTTCCAAAAAGTCAGCTCTTTGCATCAGGTGGCCAAAGTATTGTAGTTTCAGCTTCAGCAACAGTTCTGATCTGATAAAACTGATGTCCTTATAGAAGAACCGCTAAAGACCCCTCTCCCTGGGCGCACAGAGGGAAGGCCTTGTAAGCATATGGTGAGGCCACCTATGAACAAGAACAGAGGCTTCAGAATGACACCTACTTTGTCAGTATCCTGATCTTGGACTTCCCAGCCTCCAGAACTGTGAAAAATGTTTGTTTTTTAAGCCCCCCTGTCTGCTCTGGTTTAATGAGTTGGCCAAAAAGTTCGCTTGATTTTTGCATACAATTTTTCAAAAAACCAGAATGAATCTTTTGGCCAACTCAATATTATGGTAGACCATAACAACAAAAAAAGGGCTATGTTAAGTTTCCTGAGCTGAAGAATATCTTTTCTCCAAATTAAAATTCTCTTTAAACATCTTTAAAAATAAAAGATTCGATTGTCTTTAAAGTAGCCGTCAAGAGACTTTTTGAAAAGATATTTAGAAATATGCCTAGCATATTCCAATGATACTTTGGTATTTCAAGGAAAAAGGAACAACTCTTATAGGTTTACAGTAGAAAAGCCACATTACCTAATTGGTAGCAGTTTTCTTCATGTAATAATAAGGTGGTACAAAGCAACAGAATAACTCCCACAAAGTTTTGAGGAGAAAATCCTATCTCAAAAAACTCCATTTTCAGCCAATCTAATGTTCATGTATGAGAAATCAGAAAGAGATCTTCAGTCATGAAAGGAATTGGAAACTATTTCATAAGCATCATCTCATGAGAAAAAAATGGGGAAAGATATCTGGAAAATGTCAAACAAAGTGCTCACTTTCAGATTATATAAAGAATTCCTGCAAATCAATTAGAAAAAGGGAGACCACCAAGTATAAACATATACCAGAGACTTGCATGGATACATCCTCAAACAGTGTGCCCAAGTAGCAATACGCAAATGTTGAGGGGCTTACTTTCAGTCAGTTCAGTTTAGTTGCTCAGTCGTGTCTGACTCTTTGCGACCCCATGGACTGCAGCACGCCAGGCTTCCCTATCCATCACAACTCCCACAGTTTACTCAAACTCATGTCCATTGAGTCAGTGATGCCATCAAACCATCTCATCCTCTGTCGTCCCCTTCTCCTCCTGCCTTCAATCTTTCCCAGGATCAGGGACCTTTCCAAAAAGTCAGCTCTTTGCATCAGGTGGCCAAAGTATTGTAGTTTCAGCTTCAGCAACAGTCCTTTCAAAGAATATTCAGGACTGATTTCCTTTAGGATGGACTGGTTGGATCTCCTTGCAGTCCAACGGACTCTCAAGAGTCTTCTCCAACACCACACTTCAAAAGCACCAATTCTTTAGCACTCAGCTTTCTTTATAGTCCAACTCTTGCAGCCATACGTGACTACTGGAGAAATCATAGCCTTGGCTATATGGACCTTTGTTGGTAAAGTAATGTCTCAGCTTTTTAATATGCTGTCTAGATTAGTCATAGCTTTTCTTCCAAGGAGCAAGCATCTTTTAATTTCATGGCTGCGTTTACCATCTGCAGTGATTTTGGAGTCTTCCCCAGAATAAAGTCTCTCACTGTTTCCATTGTCTCCCCATCTATTTGCTGTCTACTTTCATTAGTTACCCAAGAAATGCAAGTTAAAGCCCCACTGAAATACCTCTATACTGCATCCAGAATGCCTGCAATTTAATTTTGATGATTTGAAGCTATTTCCAAAAACTACTAGGGCATAAGCTGGTGCAACCACTTTAGAAAACTGGGATTCTTTACTCAAGTTGACGCACACACATCTAGGTACAAACCTATCTCCCTCCCAGATAAATGTCCAACAGAAATGTTTGCACATTCCCATAAAAGCATATTCAGGAATGGTCATAACAACATTACTCTTAATGCCTCAAACTGGAAACAATTTGATTGTACATTAACAGCAGAATGGATAAATAAACAGTGTTCCTACAATAGGAAGGATTCAGCGATGAAGGGAATTTACCACACACAGTCATCTGCAACACAGCTTGAATCTCACAAACACAATGTTGAATAGATGAAAGTTGCCCAACACAAAAGAGTGAATTCCACATGACAGTGTTTACATAATGATTAGAAAATGGGCAAAAGGAAACTACAGGAGTCTAAATCAAGATAGTGATTGCTCTTTCAAGAGAGAGAAGGAGAGAGTGGGAAATTTTGGGTAAAGTTTTACTTCTTGATCTGGCTGGTGGTTACAGGGGTGTTACTGATGATCCATGGAGCAGCTGAATGTGTGAGTGTTAAGTGTGAAGTTCTCTGTATATACTTCAGATATGTATAGGAGCTTCCCTGGTGGCTCAGATAGTAAAGAGTCTGCCTGCAAGGCGGAAGACCTGGGATCTTCCCTCGGTCAGGAAGATCCTCTGGAGAAGGAAATGGCAACCCACTCCAGTACTCTTGCCTGGAAAATTCCATGGATGGAAGAGCCTGGTAGGCTACAGTCCATGGGATCTCAAACAGTTGGACATGACTGAGTGACTTCCCTTTTTACTTTCTCTGTATATATCATACTTCATAATATAAAAAAGATAACGCTAGGCTATTGCAAAGAAAAAAGCCACTGGAACAGATACCAGGCAGAAATATTCAGGGCAGCTTTTGTTGAGAGTTCCTTCATACCCTGAAACCAGAAAATGCCCTGATTTGGGGGAGGTGGAGGATGAGTGGAGAAATCCCCCAGACAGACAGGAGTGAGACTCTCCTGTGAGCCCCAGGAGGCTCCATGGGCACTGACCCAGGGCAGAAGGGCCCCTTAACTCACCTTCCAGGCCCCATGGGCCCCATCAGCCTGCCAGCCCAGGATGCTGTTTGGTGTCTCCAGGATTGTCCAGTCCTTCTGCTCTTCCCCTCAGTGACCTGTCACTGGTGAGAAGCTCACTCTTAGTGGCCTGGGTACCCACAAGCCCACTGAAGAGAAAATGCTTACAAATCTGTTAAAAAAGGCAGGCCACCCAGTAGAAAAATGAGCAAGTGACTTGCAACTGGATAATGGTGTGACTAAAAGAAAAACTCTTCTTAACCAAGATAATAACTGGACAGAAATCAGTAGGAAATTGCCCAGTGTCTTGGGCAGGGTAGATACGGTGTCTATTTTTATATGATAAATACACAGATACAGTAGATACATATTTTATTTCATAGAATGTAAATCAACAGTGCATAGACTTTTCATATGTCTGTGTTACATGGACATGTGTTCATATCCTAGAACATAAAGGAAATATTAATACATTTCCAGTGAATGTATTTATGTTCTCTGGTTGCAAGTGAAAAAAATGAAAATGTAACAATAGTCTTCGATAGGAAAAATCATCAAAGCACTTGGATATTTAAAACAAACATAAGTATTTTTTATGAATAACTCAAAGGTTATAGGATAAATCAATCGGCATAAGAAATTGTTTCAAATGAATGACAATGAGGGCACAGTATGACAACATTTATGTGAGACAGCTAATATTGTTCTCAGAAGAAAGTTCATAGCCTCTGATGCTTTTATTATGTATCAAGAAAGAATGAAGATAAAGGAATTAAGCATTCATCTCAGCAACAGAGAATTAACATAAAAATAAAACCAAGAAAGCAAGAAATCAAGTAGAACTAATAAATTTAGAAAATAATGAAATAGAATAACTTAAAAAGTTAAGATGGTTTAACTTTAGAATAAGAATTTAAGTTAAGAAGCCTGGTGTGCTGCATTCGGTGGGGTCGCAAATAGTCGGACATGACTGAGTGACTGAACTGAACTGAAGGTGATTTAAAAATTCAACTTTATTTTGAAAAAAGATATGAAAAAATCTCTAGTAAGATCAGTAAAAAGCAAAAGGAAGGCAAAAACATGTAACCTTGGGGGAAAAGAGGCTATAACTAGATAAAGAACAGAATTTTAAATCTTCAAGAAAATATATTTGTTTGTCTGAAAGTCTCAATGAAATGGGTAACTTTTTATAAGGTAGAAAGAAACAAAACTAAATAAGGCAGGAACAGAAAACCACAGCACATCAATTTTGTCAACAAAAGTTTAAAAATAAATAATCAAGGAAATATGCACAAAAAGTCAAAGTGAAACACAAAAAGCATGATAGCAATCATAGCAGCAATAACAAAACAAGACCCATTTCAGTTACAAATACAATTGCAAAAATTCTGTGTAAAACATCAGCAAAAAAATCCAGCAATGTGTTGAAAGAATTTATATGACCAAGCAGAGTTTGTTGTTAGTTCATTTCAGTTTAGTTCAGTCACTCAGTCGTGTCCAAGTCTTTGCAACCCCATGAAACAGCACACCAGGCCTCCCTGTCCATCACCAACTCCCGGAGTTCACTCAGACTCACGTCCATTGAGTCCGTGATGCCATCCAGCAATCTCATCCTCGGTCATCCCCTTCTCCTCCTGCCCCCAATCCCTCCCAGCATCAGAGTCTTTTCCAATGAGTCAACTCTTTGCATCAGGTGGCCAAAGTACTGGAGCTTCAGCTTTAGCACCATTCCTTCCAAAGAAATCCCAGGGTTGATCTCCTTCTGAATGGACTGGTTGAATCTCCTTGCAGTCCAAGGGACTCTCAAGAGTCTTCTCCAACACCACAGTTCAAAGGCATCAATTCTTCTGCGCTCAGCCCTCTTCACAGTCCAACTCTCACATCCATACATGACCACAGGAAAAACCATAGCCTTGACTAGATGGACCTTAGTTGGCAAAGTAATGTCTCTGCCTTAGAATATACTATCTGCTAAGTCACTTCAGTCGTGTCCGACTCTGTGCGACCCCATAGACGGCAGCCCACCAGGCTCCCCCGTCCCTGGGGTTCTCCAGGCAAGAACACTGGAGTGGGTTGCCATTTCCTTCTCCAATGCATGAAAGCAAAAGGTGAAAGTGAAGTCGCTCAGTCAGGTCCGACCCAGCGACTCCATGGACTGAAGCCTACCAGGCTCCTCCATCCATGGGATTTTCCAGGCAAGAGTACTGGAGTGGGGTGCCATTGCCTTCTCCGAGAATATACTATCTAGGTTGGTCATAACTTTTCCTCCAAAGAGTAAGCGTCTTTTAACTTCATGGCTGCAGTCACCATCTGCAGTGATTTTGGAGTCCCAAAAAATAAAGTCTGACATTGTTTCTACTGGTTCCCCGTCTATTTCCCATGAAGTGATGGGACCAGATGCCATGATCTTCATTTTCTGAATGTTGAGCTTTAAGCCAACTTTTTCACTCTCCTCTTTCACTTTCATCAAGAGGCTTTTTAGCTCCTCTTCACTTTCTGCCATAAGGGTGGTGTCATCTGCATATCTGAGGTTATTGATATTTCTCCCAGCAATCTTGATTCCAGCTTGTGTTTCTTCCAGTCCAGCGTTTCTCATGATGTCCTCTTCCTTATCAGATTGCAAAAGACAGGCTAGAGCACCCGTAATTCTTGGTGTGGCAGTGGCAAAAGATTCAGTGGAAGTGAAAAGGAAGAGAGTGGGAAACTCAGAGACAGAAACCACAAACAGGGTTATATCATGAAATTGTTGCCGTTGTTTGGTTGCTCAGTCATGTCTG
Source organism: Aepyceros melampus (assembly GCA_006408695.1). Lineage (NCBI taxonomy): Eukaryota > Metazoa > Chordata > Mammalia > Artiodactyla > Bovidae > Aepyceros > Aepyceros melampus. The sequence goes on along the minus strand of SJXQ01006808.1, from coordinate 897 downwards.
TCTCTTTTCCGTCCCCATGAGCTGTAGTCTGCCAGTCTCTGTCCATATGATTTCCCAAGCAAAAGTCCTGGAGTGGGTCGCCATTTCTTTCTCCAGGGGATCTTCCTGGACCAGGGATTGAAACCTGCGTTTCCTGCTTGACAGGCGGATTCTTTACCATTGGGCCACCTGGGAAGCCCTTAGATGATCAAACTAGCATTTAATTCACCAAGAAGGCAAGTCTTTTCCATAAATGGAGGGAGGTGGCTGGAAAAATGAAAAGTGACATCTGTCATGTTATGTAGCAAAAGAAGTTCCAGAGGATTAAAAAAGTAAAATAATAAAAGTAAAATCATATCACTGCTCAAAGTGAAGAAGGGCTGAAGAAGAGCTAAGTATTAAAACAAGAACAAAATCTAGAAAAAGACATATTTGCTGAAATAAGCAATTTTAAACTTCTAAACATAAAAAAGTCCTAAATACAAATGGTAAGAGCAATTGTGTGAAATATTTCAGAGGATTGAACTTTCACATGTAAAGAGCTTTTTATTATTCAATAAGCACATCTCCAAGTCTCCAATGGCAACAGGAGCCACAGATATTTAAGGCATCTCATGCAAAGGAGTAAAAATGCCAATAAATCTCTTAAAGTGATGTTAAACTTCACTAGTCTTCAGGGAACTGCAAATTAAAATCAGATATTAAATTGACAAAGTTTAAAATGTATGTTTGTCACATGAAAAGATGCTCAACATCACTCATTATCAGAGAAATGCAAATTAAAACCACAATGAGGTACCATCTCACGCCAGTCAGAATGGCTGCAATCCAAAAGTCTACAAACAAAAAATGCTGGAGAGGGTGTGGAGAAGAGGGAACCCTCTTACACTGTTGGTGGGAATGCAAACTAGTACAGCC
>SJXQ01006807.1:44737-56672 GCA_006408695.1 Aepyceros melampus | reverse complement strand
TTTTTTTTTTTTTTTTTTTTTAACCTCTCTCTTTGTCTCTCTGGGAGTCTGAGGCTGCATAGGCTGTAGCTCCTCGGTAGGCCCAACTTTAGGGTGGGAGGGTCTTCCATGAGATTGCTCATCTTAAGTAGGCCATGGATTTTGTCTTCTGTTCCCATTTTTCCATGAGGCCATGAAAAGCAAAGCTCAATTTTACTCTGTGGGTTAAATGTTCTCAAGACAAAAGCTAGCAGCAGTACTCTCCTTATCACTCTAGGCTCTTATTTAGTTCCTGGTCCTATGAATTTCTATATTCTTACCATCTTACTGCTATATTTAAGATTTTAAAGTACATAATCCTGAATTTATCGTTGTTTTTGATGGATGGTTAAGTACAGAAGATGAGATGATTGGATGGGATCACTGACTCAATGGACATGAGTTTAAGCAAACTCAGGAAGATAGTGAAGGATGGGGAGGCCTGGCATGCTGCAGTTCATGGGATGACAAAGAGTTGGACACAACTTAGTGACTGAATGACAACAACAATCCTGAATTTATGGTTGTTTTAGATGGATGGTAAGTACAGATAACTAGCTTGTCACATTGCTGAAGTAGAAGTATATTCACACATTGCCTATCGTTGTTTTTGATGGATGGTTAAGTACAGAAGATGAGATGATTGGATGGGATCACTGACTCAATGGACATGAGTTTAAGCAAACTCAGGAAGATAGTGAAGGATGGGGAGGCCTGGCATGCTGCAGTTCATGGGATGACAAAGAGTTGGACACAACTTAGTGACTGAATGACAACAACAATCCTGAATTTATGGTTGTTTTAGATGGATGGTAAGTACAGATAACTAGCTTGTCACATTGCTGAAGTAGAAGTATATTCACACATTGCCAAAAGACAATTAAGCCTGACAGTGAAACTGGTATCATTGTAAATGATATGAATACAGTATACTTGAAATAGTATATACATTCAGATAAATTTTAAATTGTTATATACTTGGTAAAAATAGGTGATAATCTGGACACATTTTGCATTTTCATTTTTTAAATTAAATTTTAAATAAAAATTGTCTAAGAATAAAATACAAAATTTCCTGTATACAAAAAGTGTTCTTCCATACTTACAGTATAATCTTTCATTGAGATGATTAAGGGACTGCAGGATCTTTTGTTCTTCAGCTGATAGTGCACAGATGTTAAATTGCTGCATTTTATTTAAAGCCAGATTTGTTTGCTGTAGCTGCTTGCTATTCATGACAGTTAGAATCTCATCCTCAGGCACTGAAGCTTTCACTAGATTTTCAGCCATCAAAAATTCAGAAGTACTGCCTGAAACTACAGAAATTTTATATTAACTATTCTTTGTCCCTTTTTGTCTTTGGGATCTGTCCTTATACATAACTGACACGCCTGTATGTATTAATTTTACAAACAGAAACCTAGTAAGTCTTTTGGTACTTTGCATTTTATTTATCAAGGTCTTCTATATCTAGCATTTTCCCATCCGTAATTAAAAAACAGGTACTTAAAATGATGGCAGTGAGGTAATAAAAGTTCATAGAGTGTTTAAGGAAAAAATACATTACGTATATGTAGATTATTTCTGTGTTGTTTTTATTATTCATTGGTAGAATAAAGAGATGAAGTAGATTGTCTTATAATAGCAATTACGATGATAAGAGAAAAGGAACTTACAGAAATTTTAGAAAATTAGATGATCAGCTGGACAGAACTGAAAGCTTACATAAAAGACCATATGACTAAAGAAGGATCAAATACTTCAAAGAAGATGAGTCTAATAACTTAGCTTGTTGCTTATAAAATAAGCACTTTGGAGTTTCACTTCACATCATCTATTTAAACACATTTCAAAGGCATTAAAGAGCTAAGTTTAATGAATCAAATCATTAAAGTAATCTAGAGGGAAAAGAAACATTTCTAACTTTCTTCATTGCGAAGTTTCTTTGGTAATGCACAAATCACTAAGACAAAACCAAAAACAAATTTTTAAAAGTTGGTCTTCCCTAATAGATTTTAAATTCTGAAGGCCAAGACTTTTATATGTTTGGTTAATTATTATGTATCCAAAATATTTAGTTGCAGGCAGGAAATTAGCTCTCAATAATTATTTATTAAATGAAAAAACTGTAAAGTAAGACTTCTATATGTGAAAATAAAACACAAGTGGAATAAAATGCACATAATAAAGTAGTAAAAACATTTGTAACTAGCATAAGGATCAGAATCCTTGCTATTTAAAGAGTTTGCAGAAATGAGTGAGAAAATACTAAAACTCCAATATTTATAGGAAAAAAGAACATGAAGAAATAATTCACCAAAATAAATACACATACAGAAACAATTAAGCTTATTATTAGTAAAAGGTATCAAATAAAAACTAATAACACACCATTTCTGTCATATATGCAAATAATAGATGTCATATTTACCTCAAGTTCACATACACCCCCGAAGAATTTTGAATAATACTTTTCATGAAAATGCTACAGGAATATATTAAAAAAGCCACAACAAAATTTATTTCCTTTGACCTAGTACTCATTTAATACACAGAGTTTCATTCAATAAATGTTAGTTGAGTGCCAGTTAAGCCAGGTACATAATCCATAGAGAGGGTGTGGGGCGGGAGGGTGGAGGAGGGGGTCGGGATTGGGAGTTCATGTACACTCATGGCTAATTCATGTCAATGTGTAACAAAACGAATACAGTATTGTAAAGCAAAACAAACTAAAAAATAAAAATTAATTAAAAAAAATAATTCTGGGTATATAAATATGGAAATCATCGAATAGTCAGGAAAAAATTGGATGTAGAAAGATGTTTAATATATTATATTTAGAACAAATAACAACTAGCAACAGTCTAAATGTGCAGGGTGAGGAGAATTCAGGTCCTCATTGGTGGTGTAACAGTCATGTGATATGTAAGAACTTTGGAAAATATGTATAAGAACAACAAAAAAGAAATCATTGGGAACAAAGCTAAGAGGAAAATGTTTAAACTAAAACATACCTTCTTCAATATTAGAAGTATCCCTTGTAGTTTGTTTTGACTCACTTGAACTTAGCTGGATACTTTGTCCAAAGTTCTATAAAAATAGAGTATTAAATCAGAATTCCATATTTAAAATTAGTGATATATATTGGCTTAAAAACTTTTATTTGCTGTTTTTATTTTCAATTATCACTATTCATATAATACGTATTTCCTTTTTGGGGGGGAGCAGAAATTAAGAATTACTGGAATAAGCCCTTTCTAACTGAATGGCTTTCCTGATAGCTCAGTAGCTAAAGAATCCGCCTGCAGTGCAGGACACCCCTGTTTGATTCCTGGGTCAGGAAGATTTCCTGGAAAAGGGATACACTACCCACTCCAGTATTCTTGGGCTCCCTTGAGACTCAGCTGGTAAAGAATCCACCTGCAATGCGGGAGACCTAGGTTTGATCCCTGGGTTGGGAAGATGCCCCGGAGAAGGGCAAGGCTACCCACTGTAGTATTCTCGCCTGGAGAATTCCATGAACCGTATAGTCCATGGGGTCCCAAAGAATCGGACATGACTAAGTTCCACTTTCATGGTAACTAAAGATTAGAAAAATGTTTTATGTCAATTTTGGTACATTTTCAGATTGCAATATCATCTCGGACATTTGTAAGAAGGAGGTAAGTTGGGTGTTAATCAAAAGTATTAACTAAAGGAAAGGTAAAAAATTACCCTAAGGCTAGTTTATCATTGTGAGGGTAGGTGACAATTACTAACCAGAAGTCCCTGATTGTGGCTTTATGCCAAGGATAAGCAAGCGTCCTAGATGACAATACTTAAAAAAGAAACAGCTGCCTCAATGCTGTACAGAACTGGGAAATAAAGAAATATCAGAGCTCTGGCAACTAGCATTTCCATTCAACACTCTTGAGTGATACCAACTTTCCTTCCCTGGATATGGTCTGCTTTGATTCTTTACTCTCGTTCTGTTCCACTTTAAGAAATGATTCTTAGATAAAGTTCCCTGGCTATTACTGTATCTAGCCTTTGTTCAGTCTAATTGTAAGAGTGACTGAGGCAGGTTTCTGCAAAAACCCTGCTTCAGTAGCACTCATAGCCTTGCCTGATCTCCATTTATAGACTTGAGACAACCTGGACTGAGACCATGGAACAAAGTGGCAAGTGTGCTTTCTTAAATATTTCATTGTGTTCGAGAAGACTCTTGAGAGTCCCTTGGACTGCAAAGAGATCCAACCAGTCCATCCTAAAGGAGATCAGTCCTGGGTGTTCATTGGAAGGACTGATGTTGAAGCTGAAACTCCAATACTTTGGCTACCTGATGTGAAGAGCTGACTCATCTGAAAATACCCTGATGCTGGGAAATATTGAGGGTAGGAGGAGAAGGGGACAACAGTGGATGAGATGGTTGGTGGCATCACCAACTCAATGGACATGAGTTTGAGTAAACTCCGGGAGTTGGTGATGGACAGGGAGGCCTGGTGTGCTGCGGTTTATGGGGTCGCAATGAGGCGGACACAACTGAGCGACTGAACTGAACTGACCTCTTTTAGATTCTGTCCACACAGAAGTAGTAGTTGGGAAAAATCCAGTGTGATAAAATACATTTCCTAATAACAAGGTGACAAGAGCCAGTGCTATAGTAACTGAATTCTTGTTTTACCCTCTTGAGTGAAAACAAAACCAAACTCAACCCCAAAGCAAAAATCAAAACAAAACAATAGGGATGAAAACAATTAAACTTCAAAACTTTGTTTTGAGTCAGGAAACACTGACCTGTTTTAAAGCTAACGAGACTTCTGTAGATTTGTAAGTGGAGTGAAAGATGTGCATGTGAAAGTGGAAGTGGAACTTCTGGGAAGAATAGAAACAGACTCTAAAGGCACCAAGATAGAATGCAAAGGAGCAACACACAGAAGAACAGAAAAAGACACAGGAAAACAGAGATGAATTTAGAGAGGACGATAGTAATGGCATTTAAAATTCAGTTTGTTCATTTTTTTGTTATAATAACTATACATTACTTATAAATTTAATATATATTGATAAAAATAAAGAAAAAATAAAGATAAAAAATTTGTTCACTTTAGAGATTTTGAGATGTTTGTTATGAACAACATGGAAGTTAAAAAGGAAGGACTTATTAGGTATTATTCTATTTGTAATCAGGAAGTTATATTTATAATTAAGTACTATGTTTGTTATTAAACAGTAAAAATGTACTGGTAATGTGACAGCATTATTTACATAAATAAAAAAACTAATGATTTGTTTTGCTAAATCATGATTGATTATTCTCCATATTAATAACTAGCCATATAAAAATTATAGTTCCTATAATATTCAGTACTTTGGCCACCTCATGTGAAGAGTTGACTCATTGGAAAAGACTGATGCTGGGAGGGATTGGGGGCAGGAGGAGAAGGGGACGACAAGGATGAGACGGCTGGATGGCATCACTGACTCGATGGACGTGAATCTGAGTGAACTCCAGGAGTTGGTGAATGACAGGGAGGCCTGGCGTGCTGTGATTCATGGGGTCACAAAGAGTTGGACAAGACTGAGCGACTGTAACTGAACTGAACTGACAATATTCAAACAATATGACCTTCTACCTTTAACTTGAAATACAAATTTTTCATAAAACATTCTATTTTCAATTCTTTTAAAAATCAGAGGTGGTATTTAATGCTATTCACTCGTCCATCTAGGTTTTAAAAAATATTTTAAATACAATCCTTGGATCAAATTAGACCTCTAGAAAATGTTATATTTAGGTCACATTTACTTAGTTCTCACAGAATCACCTCCACTATCTTTTTAAATCTACATTATTATGCTTCTGACCTTTACTGAAGGCCTCTATTTCAAACAGCACAGGAAACTTCTTATTTGTTGCTGACTGTTAATAAGGATATATCTATTATGAACTTCAAGGTCCTGTATGATCCTCAGTGATATAAACAGTCATTTTCGATATCCCCTGAGAACAATGCAACACTCTATTTTCCTTCTTGGCATGTCTTCCAGGAAGTTCAGGTTCAAGGAGGACATTTAAACACACTGAAACTATATCAGTCTTTATGATAAGCACATTGCTTTATTTTCCATGGCTCTGGTTTACTTTTCTTTTTTTCCCTTTTTTAATATACAGCTAAATATCAATACTGTTGTGAATAAATTCAGCTTTTCCACAGAGCTGACTATAAATAATAACAAATAAAATAATGTGATTTCTTAAGCTTGCTTTAAAATATTCATTAGTAACTGATCATTTAGGCAAATTAGAATATAGCATTTACGTATAGTACAATAAGCTCCTAGCATAGAGTTCCAGTGCTTCACAATGGCTTTGGCTATATCATTTATGTTGTGGAACAGTTTGCAGGCAGAGCACAGACCTTTAAGAACATTCTGTTTTCCAAGCAATTTTTCACTACTGAATAGAGATGTCTATAATGCTGTACTTACATTCATCTGCTCACTGTACTTCTGTCCTACAGATCCAGGGTTTTGTCTTTTTTGCTCTAACAGACTTTTGTTCTTATTTTTGACAATTCGTTTTCTTCTTGTAACACTAGAATCTTAAACAAATACCATGACAAAGTCAAAATTTACATGAGTAGACAGTACATATCCACTGTAAACTTCCAAGTTACCTTCAAACATCACAGAAATCCCTAAGTTTCATTCATTCAGTTGGCAAGCTTTTATTGAACTTCTCTTACATGTACTATGCATGACACAGGTACCATAAAGATTTAAACAACATCTCTGCTTTTGAGGGGTCTGCAGTTTAGAGCAGTGGCCTCTAAAGTGTTGTGGCAGAACATCAGGAGGATATGCAAAAGAAATCACTGTTGCACAGGAAGAACATGCTAAAATTTCATTTTCTATTATCATCTAAAACTTAGAAATTTAAAATTTACTGTGGTAAAACATGATTGATACTGGCACCCTTATGAGTTTGCAAGGCAGATGCATATAGTATGCATACAAGGTATGCACACTGCATACAGTAAACAGTTATCTTGGAGGAAGTGCAGAGGTTCTAAGTGTGTGAGGTTGGCAGTGTTACCTTCATCAGTGTTCTTTTGTGTCCTTCAATGCACTGAATTTTATGTGTGCCCTGAATTTATGGATATCTCATAGTATCTCAATGAATCTTTACAAAGTGGAAAAGAGGCTAAAATGACTTTTGTAGGGTTTTTTATTGTGTGTGTAATGTTTTATTATTATTATTACTTATTATCTTCTCTGTGACTAAAAACATAGTCTTGCAAAATCATAAAGACAATATTAATAGTGCAAGAACAGGGGACTAAGAAAGACAGAGCTGATACACATCTTATTCTCATTACAAACTCTTTGCCACATAATAACAATTACAGTACAGTTATATTATAACAAAGGATCACAAATCTAAAAGTTGTAAAAAATAACAAACCTCACTCTGTGTATTATGACTTGAGATATCTAGCATGGTATATAGAGTGAAGTCATTGTAATTGATAAGACATGTGAAACTAACCATTCAGAAAATTATTAATAGTACATGAGATTTTTGCATGTTAATACATAAAATTATTTTTATAATTATTTAAAAATGTATGATTTATAAGATACAAAATATAAAAATTATTTTAAAAGTCTGTATTTCATCCTTGTCTCAATTAAAAATTTTTTGTATTTCTGGCTAAGGTGCTTAATGTATATATTAGTAGAGTAATATGTGTGTATGGTATATATGTATGTGATATTTGCTCAACATTTTTGTTAGTGGTGGTACAATAAAAACTCTTGCAGTATTCCAGAAGAATGGATGTAAATTTAAATGGATTATTACAGTAAAGTGAATAAACTATATGTGAAGTTGTAACAGAATTAAGTGAAAACAGAGTCTTTATGAGAATCAAGAAAGCTTTCATAGAAGTTATGTTTAAGCTTGGTCTTAAAGGAGTAGTAGGCCTCCAAGTATAAGGATCTTTGAGTCAAAAGGAACATTATGTTCTAAAGTAAAAAAGTAACAAAGATACATAGTGAATAAGATTCTTGGACTGAAAGGTGGAAAATTCAATGAGTGTGTATAAGCCCACAAATGTCTTGGGAGTGTATATGTGTGCTTCTGTCATACAGGTTTAGGTAGGAAAAAATATACAAATATTTTTAGCTGAAATTGTATACTGAAAGAACACAGATATTTATGCTACCATAGCTAATTATCTGTATATTTTCTCTATATAACATATATATATAATTATATACATGCTGCTATACATACACTATAAGTAAATATCTATATCTATATAACAACAAAGACATAAAAGCTTTCAAATTTCAAGAAAGCTGGCTAGTAACTGAACATCTGACTTTTTAGAGTAAGAAATACTAACATAATTTTAGCTAATGTATTGAACATTTATAGTTGCCCAGGCCTTGTTCTATACTATAGGCACTATTATCATCACTATTTTTATAGATAAAAAAAATGAGGCACAGGAAGTCTTAGTAACTTGCTCAAGGTTACAGAGCTAGTAAAGGGCAAAGATGAGATTTTAGCTCAAACAGTCTCTAAAATCTAGAATTCTAGCTCTCTCTATGCTAGTAATCTTCATTTTGATTTGACTGTGTCTCATAGAAAGATATCTTCCATTGTAACCTGTGATGCACATACAGCTTTGTGAACCATATTTACTCTTACAATATACAGTCCCTTGGGTAGTTTCTATTCTAGAACATTCTACAATTATATTTCATTAAAAATTTTTGGTTACTACTCATTAACTGATTTATAACCTGTTAATGAGTCATGACCTGTAGTTTAAAAACACTGTATTATGTTTATTCTAATATGGGGATGCTAAATATGTTAAATGCTATTGTTAAATTTTAATAGCTTATAGTGAGATAATTTGGGTACCAATAAAGTTTTAATACTGTTTATTATGCTTGGATTGTCTTAAAAATCTTGCAAAGTCCCCATTTTTCTATTTTTGAACAGCTCTAAAAATATCTTCACCTGAAGAAGCTGAAGTTGAATGGTTCTATGAAGACCTCCAAGATGTTTTAGAACTAATACCCAAAAAAGATGTCCTTTTCATTATAGGGGACTGGAATGCAGAAGTAGGAAGTCAAGAAACACCTGGGGTAACAGACAAATTTGGCCTTGGAATGTGGAATGAAGCAGGACAAAGGCTAATAGAGTTTTATATTCTTTGCAGCCAAAGATGGAGAAGCTCTATACAGTCAGCAAAAACAAGACTGGGAGCTGACTGTGGCTCAGATCATGAGCTCCTTATTGCCAAATTCAGACTTAAATTGAAGAAAGTAGGTAAAACCAGTAGACCATTCAGGTATGACCTAAATCAAATTCCTTATGATTATACAGTGGAAGTCAGAAATAGATTTAAGGGACTAGATCTGATAGATAGAATGCCTGATGATAGCACTTTCACAGCATCATCTTTCAGGATTTGAAATAGTTCAACTGGAATTCCATCACCTCCACTAGCTTTGTTCATAGGAAGCATATTTTAAGGGTAAAAAAGAGTTTCAGATTCACATCCCACCTCTACGACATGCTTAGTGAACTTGACCAGGCATATTATCTTACACTTCCTGAAGCCTCCTTGTTTTCATGGAGATAGCACACCACTCATTTTGCATGGTTTTACTCAGAAATGAATTAGACAACTGTAACATATGTGCTTATTAGAAAGAAGTTAAGCAATAAAGCTGTTACTTCTACTACTATTCACTGAGCAAACATGAACAGTATAGTGAAGTGCCTTAACAAGAGGGTTTGGAATGAAGAATGATTTGGTTCAGGTTATTTATAGTTTTGCGATTTGGGATAATACATTTAATCTTTCTGTGCCTCAGTTTGTATAAAATGGTGGAGAAATGTCTGTTATGAAATATCAGTTATTTAACCTATGTAGAGTGATCAGCACTGAGCATGGAACACGTGCTGTGTGTGCACTGGGTATTAAATTCCAGGGCCTTCATGAATCTGTAATATGAGTAATTTTCTTCACTTTACAGCATGCATAAAAGAGGAGCCTCGCCCACTATGTGTCTGTCCATTATTTAAGGAAATTAAACCTAAAAATTAATATGCTTCCTATTCTAGGTTTCCCAAACTGACAGCCAATCCTGAGATACATTCCATTATATTTAAGGACCTAATAGATACCTTTTTCAACACTAAATGGTCTCTAAGATGTCTTTCAAAGCTATTAATGTGAAGGTTCTAGAGAAATTGTGTCAAACCCATCTTTCCTCCTACTAGGATAGCTTCCAAAAATCCCTTGTATGGCTGTTGAGTCATTGCTTTGCTATCAGTCAGTGCTTTCAGTTTCATATTATTGTAAACCTATTAGAGAGGTTGCTTTACTTCTGTCTGTTTGCTAAAGGAAAGCAGGCAAGACCCAGGATATTGAGCTGGTGAAATAGAAATCTAACCACTAGTGAAAGAAAGAGAAATTTGTTACAGAACCATTCCGTCTGAGCACAGTTCAGTTCAGTCGCGCAGTCGTGTCTGACTATTTGCGACCCCATGAATCGCAGCACGCCAGGCCTCCCTGTCCATCACCAACTCCCGGAGTTCACTCAGACTCACGTCCATTGAGTCCATGATGCCATCCAGCCATCTCATCCTTGGTCGTCCCCTTCTCCTCCTGCCCCCAATCCCTCCCAGCATCAGGGTCTTTTCCAATGAGTCAACTCTTCGCATAAGGTGGCCAAAGTACTGGAGCTTCAGTTTTAGCATCATTCCTTCCAAAGAAATCCCAGGGTTGATCTCCCTCAGAATGGACTGGTTGGATCTCCTTGCAGTCCAAGGGACTCTCAAGAGTCTTCTCCAACACCACAGTTCAAAAGCATCAATTCTTTGGTGCTCAGCCTTCTTCACAGTCCAACTCTCACATCCATACACGACCACAGGAAAAACCATAGCCTTGACTAGACAGACCTTAGTCGGCAAAGTAATGTCTCTGCTTTTGAATGTACTATCTAGGTTGGTCATAACTTTCCTTCCAAGGAGTAAGCACCTTTTAATTTCATGGCTGCAGTCACCATCTGCAGTGATTTTGGAGCCCAAAAAAATAAAGTCTGACACTGTTTCTACTGTTACATTCCCAGAATTCGCAACACTTCACCTGAGTCACCTCGACTAGCAGATTAGAGTTTCTAGTCACAGAATATATGTTTAACATTTCTGTTCTCAATTTCTTTAAAATAAAAGTGATTAATTCTTATGTGCTGTGTGTGCGAGTGCTAAGTCGTTTCAGCCATGTCTGACTCTGTGTGACCCTATGGACCATGATTAGCCAGGCTCCTCTGTCCACAGGATTCTCCAGGCAAGAATACTAGGGTGGGTTGCCATGCCCTCCTCCAGGGCATCTTCCTGACCCAGGGACTGAGCCCATGTCTCTTACATCTCCTGCATCAGTAGGCAGCTTCTTTACCACTAGCACTACCTGGGAAGCCCTTTTATGTGCTACTGTTCTGTAAAGTAGGTAGCAAGTAAATTCTTTCATGACTGATTCATGTTGAGGCTGACAGAAAACAACAAAATTCTGTAAAACAATTATCCTTCAATCAAAAAATAAATAAAACTTTTAAAAATGATGCCTAAGTAGTCTGGCTAAACACAAAGCTGATCAAACTACCGCACAATTGCACTCATCTCACACGCTAGTAAAGTAATGCTCAAAATTCTCCAAGCCAGGCTTTAGCAATACGTGAACCGTAAAATTCCAGATGTTCAAGCTGGTTTTAGAAAAGGCAGAGGAACCAGAAATCAAATTGCCAACGTCCTCTGGATCATGGAAAAAGCAAGAAAGTTCCAGAAAACCATCTATTTCTGCTTTATTGACTATGCCAAAGCCTTTTACTGTGTGGATCACAATAAACT
>SJXQ01006807.1:0-44592 GCA_006408695.1 Aepyceros melampus | reverse complement strand
CATCTATTTCTGCTTTATTGACTATGCCAAAGCCTTTTACTGTGTGGATCACAATAAACTATGGAAAATTCTGAGAGAGATGGGAATACCAGACCATCTGACCTGCCTCTTGAGAAACCTATATGCAGGTCAGGAAGCAACAGTTAGAACTGGACATGGAACAACAGACTGGTTCCAAATAGGAAAAGGAGTACGTCAAGGCTGTATATTGTCACCCTGCTTATTTAACTTCTATGCAGAGTACATCATGAGAAACGCTGGACTGGAAGAAACACAAGCTGGAATCAAGATTGCTGGGAGAAATATCAATAACCTCAGATATGCAGATGACAACACCCTTATGGCAGAAAGTGAAGAGGAACTAAAAAGCCTCTTCATGAAAGTGACAGAGAAGAGTGAACAAGTTGGCTTAAAGTTCAACATTCAGAAAACAAAGATCATGGCATCCAGTCCCATTACTTCATGGCAAATAGATGGGGAAACAGTGGAAACAGTGTCAGACTTTATTTTTTGCGGCTCCAAAATCACTGTAGATGATAATTGCAGCCATGAAATTAAAAAACGCTTACTCCTTGGAAGGAAAGTTATGACCAACCTAGATAGCATATTGAAAAGCAGAGACATTACTTTGCCAACAAAGGTCCATCAAGTCAAGGCTATGGTTTTTCCGGTGGTCATGTATGAATGTGAAAGTTGGACTGCGAAGAAAGCTGAGGGCCGAAGAATTGATGCTTTTGAAGTGTGGTGTTGGAGAAGACTCTTGAGTCCCTTGGACTGCAAGGAGATCCAACCAGTCCATTCTAAAGGAGGTCATTCCTGGGTGTTCTTTGGAAGGGATGATGCTAAAGCTGAAACTCCAGTACTTTGGCCACCTCATGCGAAGAGTTGACTCGTTGGAAAAGACTGATACTGGGAGGGATTGCAGGCAGGAGGAGAAGGAGACGACAGAGGATGAGATGGCTGGATGGCATCACTGACTCGATGGACATGAGTTTGGGTGAACTCCGGGAGTTGGTGATGGACAGGGAGGCCTGGGGTGCTGTGATTCATGGGGTTGCAAAGAGTAGGGCATGACTGAGCAACTGAACTGAACTGAACTGAAAAATATCTTAAATTATGGGTACATGACTGCTGTTATCATAATTTTTCTCTTCCTTCAGCCTGTTAATAAATCTTCTGGAGGCAAGATCTACCAATACTTTTGTACTTTCTTGATTTGTACCATAATTATTTCCTTTTGATTGTTCTTTGTTTAGATGTTCAGTTCTGTGGTTTACAGATTGATCCAAAGAACACATGAAAATATATGCTTAAAAGTGTTCATGTTTTGTTCCATTCACATACATGAACTTAAATACTATTATATTTACTAATTAATATAATAGCTGAGAATATATGTATTTTTGCAAAAATAATATAGTTTGTACTGGCATCTCTAGCCAAATTTGTCTCATATGAAAATTCTAAATATGATAGAATTACTACCAAAACTCAAAATAAAGCTACTAATCTTTAGGAAAGTATTACATATTTTAAAATTTGTAGTATTGTTAATTATAAACAAGGGGAAATTCTGGAGACATTCATGAAATTATAACTTTGGAAGAGATCTTAGATGTTAATTAGTTCAACCTCTTACTCATAAATCTAAGTCACTCAGAGGTGGAGAATCAACCTGTGCTTGAATGCTTAAGTGATGAGGAGCCACTTCCTCATGGGGTACCTTCCTCAATTGTTGGTGGTCATAACTTAAATTCTTCCTTATGCTGAGCTGAAAACATCTTTGCACATTTTACCCCTTCACTTAGTTCTGTTTCCTCCTTTTTTTACCTAATAAACCTTCAAACATTTGTACAGAGCCTGTACATATCTCTCTGGCTCGAGCTCCTTTAATTGGCCTTCAGAAACAACCCCTCCTTCCAGAGTTCTGGCTCACTCCAGTTTGTTTATATACAGCTCTTAAAATATATAGCTTAAAATAATGTAGACTATTGCAGTACTTCCAAAGATATGGTTATTATTGCCTAAAATTATATTAAGTTTCTAACAGATACAGTAAAGTTTTCTTTTTGTTTGTTTAGTTTTGTATTGATTTTTTTCTTTTCTTAAAGAAAAATTGTCAAGATAGATATCTTGCTTCTGTAAAAAAAAAAAAAAAAAAAAGCCAAACTAAATAGATAGAAGCAAAATGCAAAAAAAAAAAACCACATAAATCACAAATTGGCAGAAAATATATGCAATACATATAACTGATGTTGAATCCTAGAATATATTGATATAAGGAACTTTTATCAATAAGGAAGAAAAACTCAGAACCCAAGAGCAGACATTTCACAAAAAAGGAAATGCAAATTGTGCACAAACATATGAAAAATGCTCAATTCATTAGTAACTAGGGCAATGCAAACTGTTATAATTAGACACCATTTCTCACCCATACCTTTGAAAATATTAAAAAGTTTAACTACTGGAAGTTTAGTGAGCATGTAGTAAAGGCACTCTCATTTATTGCTTTGGAAAATAATTTGGCATTACCTGCAGCAGTATACTTAACCCGGCTGAAATACACATACCCAGCAACGTGTATCAGCAGATGTACAAAACTGTTCCTAGAAGCACTATTCATAAAGGCGAGAAATTTAAAGAACCCAAACGGCCAGGAGTAGGAAAATGAAAAATCTCCATAGACTGTAATACAGCAATTTTAATGAAATGTAATACAAAACAAATACAAATGAAGTGTAGCTAAACTAATCAATAATAATGAATCCAAAACACAAATTGAAAAAAAGCAAATCATAGAAGTATATAGATGAAATGGTTCTATTTATATGAGTTACAAAACTAAAGCAAAACTAAATAATATATTGTTTGAGATATATTTATATATGGTAAAATTATAAAGAAAAGCATGGAATCATTTACACAGTTCTACATAGTGTCATTTTTGTAAGAGAGAAAGAGGATGTAATTAAGGAGAGGTATATGAGATTTCAACAGTACCAGTGATTTTCTAGTTTTGAAACTGGGCATTGGTTTATTATTAGTCTTTAACTTGTTCCTGTATATTATGTACATTATTTTGTATGTAAGATACATTTCATAATTGAGAGACTTAAAAAAGTATATTGAATGTAGGAGGGAGGGATAAATTGGGAGACTGAGATTGATAAATACACACAACTATATATAAAATAGATAGCTGAAAAGGACCTACTGTATAGCACAGAGAACTCTGCTCAATACTTTGTAATGGCCTATGTGGGAAAATAATTTTAAAAAGAGTGACTATATGTATAACAGATTCATTTTGCTGCATACCTGAAACTAAAACATTGTAAATCAACCATATTCCAATCAAAAATTTTAAAAATTGTATTGACTGTATATACATGACTATAGTTATCTCTACTAAACCATAGCTTTTTAGTTATGATTTACCACTTCAACTGGTAAAGATGATTTTAAATCTTCATGCCATTATTCATTTGATTAATGACTTTTTTGTTACTCTGTACTTTTGACAAACTGTGTTAGATGAATGTACTATTTTAAAAATGTGTATCACTGAAAAATTTGTGGTTATTCAGAGTTTTAAAAATTAATTTATACTCTTCAGCTTTAGTGAAATATTGACAATGTAACGTATTTAAGTTTAAGGTATACAATGTGATTAGTAGGTAACATATGTATTGCAAAATAATTGCCATGATAACACTATCTCCATCTTCTTACAGAGAGAGGTATTTTTGTTGTTTTTGTTTTTAATTACAAGCATAATAGCTAAGTAATTAAGAGCAGAGATAATAGAGACAGAATGCTGAATTTTAACCCTGGCTCTGCCATTAGTCCTAGTCATGTGACTTACACAAGTTATTAGCCCTCTCACTGCTTCATTCTCCTCGTTTATAAGATGGGAGTATTATTATTTACTCAGAGTTATTGAGAGAATTAAACTTGCTTCCACACGTAAAGTGCTTACAATCGTGACTGGCACATAGTAAATGCTACCTAATTTATATCTAGAATGATTTGCTTCAGTATCTCTAATTACATTTCTGATCTCATGAAAACTAGGTTTATTCTAAGGTAAGAATAAATTCAGCTGCAATACAACATTCTGGCTCTGCTTTGAACTACCTGTGTCATCTTGGGCTATAAATCTCATTATGTGTATCAGTTTCCTCATCCATAAAATACGGGAGCTAAGCTCAATTGTATCTTTGATCTTTTTTAATAATCAAATTTTTGATTCCTTGAAGGTATTTTTAATACTCCCTGGAGAAGAAAACAAAGCATTCTTTTTGAAATCAGATTTCAAAGTATTTAGTATATCAACATCATTTGGATTTTTAAAAAACTGAAGTACAGCTGCCTATAGAAACATGTGCAAATTTTAAGTATTCAGGTAGACATACCCAAATGGCACAGACACCAAGTCAAGAAACAGAACATTACCAGCACAAGCTTTCCTTCTTACCTGTTTCCATATAACCCCATCCATGGTTTTACCTATTCTTCAACCTGATAGAAATGGAATATAATATGCATTTTTATGACTGGCTTCTTTTGCATGATATCCTGGTGTGAGATTTAGTCACGTTACTGTTTCTTAGCAGCGGCTGATTCATTTTTTATTATGGTATTACATTGAATGAATAACTTTTACTTTACATATTATAGCACTGAAGGACATTTGAGATCATTCTAGACTATGGCTATAAAACTGCTATGAAAGTTCTGGCACATATCTTCTGTTTTACACATGAATGAAATTCACACACACACACACATCTGCTGGTCTGGAATTGCTGAGTCATAGGATATGCATATATTCAAAGTTAGTAGATGTGACCTTCCAGGCATCACACATCCTTCTTAACAGCATTGTAGTTTAAAAATTTTAGCCCTTCAGATGTAATTTTATCTAATTATTTTAATGTGAATTCTTCTGAGGACTGAGGCTGAAGTTTTTCATGTGTTGACCATTTGATAAGCTTCCTTTATGAAAAGCTAATTCAAATACACTGCTTTTAAAATAAATTGGTGTAATGGTTTTTTTGATATGTCACCTGTCTACAGTCCCTAGTTGTTCAATTAGGCACTAATGTATTGCTGTGAAGGTATTTTGTAGATATTATTAAAGTCTATTATCAGTTTGCTTTAAGTAATGGAGATTATCTAGATAACCCATGTGAACTTGAGTCAATTAAGTCAAAGGCCTCAAAGGTAAGTCTTTTTTGAGAGAATACAAAATTCTGCCTGTGAATGGCAAGTTTCATATATTGCTGTGAGTTTCTGCCCTTCTTCCTGGCCTGCCCTAAAAATTCCGTACTTGCTTAGATTTCCTGTTCCCCATATTTATGTAAGCCAATCTGTTGTAATAAATAATATATCTTATTGGTTCTGGTTTGTTGGTTCAAACATGACTCATATAACTATGTTGTCTTTTTCTTATTGATTGTAAGAGTTCTTTATATATTTTGGATATGAACTCTTTGTTGGTATTATGCATTATAAATATCTTCTTTCACTCTATAGTTTGCGTTTTCAGTATTTTAATGGTGTTTTGGATAAAAAAGTTTCAGTCTTATCCTTAATGGTTAGTGCTTTTTATGTCTATGTAAAAAATCTCTGTCCATCCCAAAGTCATAAGACCATTCCCTGTATTATCTTCTAGAAGCATTTCTTTTTCACTTTCCATATTCATATATACAGTTCACTTGGAATTGATTTTTGTGTATGGTGTGAGCTAAGAGTCATTTTACTAATTCCATAAAATCATTCAATTGACTCAGTACCATTTAATAAAAAGACAAGTACTTTCTCCCTGCTATGCAGTACCATCTTTGCCAAAAATCAAGCATTCAAATATGAGTCTGTTTTTAGACTGTATTTTATTCCACTGATGTAAAACATCTGATGCAAAAAGCATATTGCAATCAGAAAGAAGAATGTAAATTAAATTACTGATTTTAGAAGTAAGGAAGTTATTGATGTTGACCCAGTCTGAAGTATAACAAAGGGAATGGGTACCTGAGGCAGAATAGTACAGAAAATCACTAGAGGTGACAAAGGATTGAGAGAGATCAGGGTGTTGGATCGTTCACTCACATGAATGCTGAGTCACCAGTATATTAGCAAAGACTTTTCCAATAAAGGAAGACAACTGGAGAAGGCAATGGCACCCGACTCCAGTACTCTGCCTGGAAAATCCCATGGGTGGAGGAGCCTGGTGGGCTGCAGTCCATGGGGTCGCTAAGAGTTGGACACGACTAAGCGACTTCACTTTCACTTTTCACTTTCATGCATTGGAAAAGGAAATGGCAACCCACTCCAGTATTCTTGCCTGGAGAATCCCAGGGACAGAGGAGCCTGTTGGGTGCCGTCTATGGGGTCGCACAGAGTTGGACATGACTGACGGGACTTAGCAGCAGCGGTGGCAGCAGCAGCAACAGTAAACTAGATATCAAAGTCGTCTTCAGGGGAAAATGACTTGAAAGGTCAGGAGTTGGTACCATTGAATGGCTTGGGTCTCATGGAAGAGTTTTTACTGAAAGTTTTGCTGGAGAGTTTTGGATATGCTAACAGAGAGCAAGACACCATCCATAATTGTCAACTCTGGGTACATTGACTATGAGATTAAAAATGCCCTAGCAAATAGTAGAGTAGAAAAAAATGAATACATGCTCACTGAACTATAATTCATGGGCTTTCCAGGTGGCACTAGTGGTAAACAACCAGCCTGCCAACACAGGAGACACAGAGATGCAGGATCGATCCCTGGCTTGGGAATATCCCCTGGAATAGGAAATTACAACTCATTCCAGTATTTTTGCTTGGAGAATCCCTGTGGATAGAGATCCTGTGGATAGAGGATCCTGGCAGGCTACAGCCCACAGGGTTGCAGATTCAGATATGAGGTGACTTAGCCCTGAGAACTATAATTCAGTATTAACAAGGGGTTCACTTGAAATGTTTAATATTTAAAACAGTTTAAAAAAATGTCTGAATGACTGAACATACAAAGTTTTGTTAGTATTAGATTTTCTAAGTATAACTACAATAATAAGAAGTATAGAAATAAACAACAAAACAGCATGGTACTGGCACAGAAACAGACACATAGATCAACTGAACAGAACAGAGAACTGAGAAATAAACCCACCCACTATGGTCAATTACCCTATGACAATTAACCTTTTCTCCTTTTCAATGGAGAAAAGCAGTCTCCTCAATAAGTGGTGCTGGGACAACTGGACTGCTAAGTGTAAAAGAATAAAATCAGAATATTCTCTAACACAGTATACAAAAATAAACTCAAAATGGATTAAAGATCTAAATATGACTGGAAATCATAAACTCCTAGAAGAAAACATAAGTGTAACACTCTTTGACAGAAATCATAGCAATATATTTTTTTAGATCTGTCTCCTAAAGCAAAGGAAATAAGGGAAAAAAAAAATAAAATTCAGTTAAAAGCTTTTGTACAGCAAAGGAAACCATCAACAAAACAAGACAACCTCATGAATAGGAGAAAATACTTGTAAATTATATGACCAATTGTTGTTGTAGTTCAGTTGCACAGTTATGTCTGACTCTTTGTGATAAGGGGTTAATATCTAAAATATGTAAACAGCTCAGATAACTCAATAGCAAAAATAAAAATAAATAACCTTATTAAAAAAAAACAGGCAAAAGACCTAAATAGACATTTCTCCAAAGAAGACACACAGATGGCCAACGGGCACACGAAAAGATGCTCAATATCACTAATTTTTAGAGAAATGCAAATCAAAACGACAGTGAGATATCATACCAGTCAAAAGTGTTATCATTAAAAAGTCTACAAATAATAAATTCTGGAGAGGGTGTGGAGAAAAGGAACTCTCCTACACTGTAGGAATGTAAATTGGTACAGTCACTATGGAAAAGGGCATGAAGCTTCCTCAACGAACTAAAAATAAGACTGTATGACCCAACAATTCCACTCCTTGACATATATATGATGAAAATAAAAACACTAATTTAGAAAGCAATGTGCACCTCAATGTTCATAGCAGCATTATGTGCAATAGCCAGGTTATGGAAGAAATGCAAGTGCTCATCAACAGATGAATGGATAAAGATGTGGCACACACACACACATGTGCACACACACACACACACACAAGAATATTATTCAGCGATAAAAAAGAATGAGATTCTGCCATTTGCAATAACATGGACAAACTTAGAGAGTATTATGTTAGTGAATGAGGTAGACAGAGAAGAAAAACACTATTGTTATCACTTTCTTGCAGAATCTAAAAAATAAGACATATGAAAGTATATAACAAAACAGAAATGGACTCATAGTATAGAAAACAAGCTAGTGGTTACCAGTGAGAAGTGGGAAGGGGGAACAGACAAGATAGAGATATGGAATTATACAACCTATTATGTAAAATACATAATAAGCAATAAGCATATATTGTATAGTACAGGAAAATATAGCCATTAGCTTTTAATAACTTTAAATGAAGTATAATCTATAAAAATATTAAATCACTGTGATGTATACTGGAAACTAATATGATATTGTAAATCAACTATAACTTCAATAAAAACAAAACAATGAACAAAAAAGTATGGATATATACAATTTCAATATTTCTCTTTAAAAACATGGCTAAAAATATTTAAATTTTCCAGTATTTCTTATACAAAGGCCCCTACTTTGATTATATGTTAGAAAAATATTTGTTTCTCAGATTATATATACAATATATATTTTTTCTTTTATCAGAGAATGAGAATATAATTTTCATATATTTTTATATTTATGCTATTGGGAAACTATATTTCCTAATGCTTTTCCTGATCATCTCAGACATATGTTTTCTTAATAATTATATTTATTACATAGCTTTAGCTCCATAGCTTTAGTATGGGACAAGGAGTCATAGATATTTGGATGAAAATACTATTTTTGCTATTTATTGATAATAGCTCTTGACTTGTGGCAATTCCATTTTCTTCTTTGCAAAATGAGGTTTTAAAAAATATGTATTTGTTAGGATTGCTGTGAGGTTAAAATGAGATAATATATAAAGCACTTATTACTATAATTGACAAAGAGTAGAAATTCACAACTGTTAACCATCATAATTTATTTATCAAAATTTCCTTTAAAATATCAAATCTACATGATGCTTTTATTTTTTGGAAGTAGTGTGAAAACCAAAGTTACACTGTGAAGTGGCTGGATAAAAAGAAAGCAAAATCTTTGTGAGAGAAATAATATTTAAAAATCTAGTTTAAAACTAGAGTCTTTGCATTTAGCTTCCCATCTGCTAACATGGCCTGTGTCCATTCAGTTTAAGAAAAGTTTGGGTGCTTAATAAGTGCCAGGCACAGTTAAAATCTGGGGATAAGGTAAGGAAGTCAAAAAAATTCCCTTGTTCTTAAAATTTCATGGTCTAATTGAAGAAAGGTGTAAATATTAAAGGTGTAAATATTAAACTAACTCTCACTTTATATCTTAATATTTATTCATACCTTTGGGAAAAGAAAGAGTTGCTTTTCTGATTTTTTTCTCAAATCTTATATATTTCTGGCTAGTCATCTGATTTCTACTAGTAGAAAAATGTATGGGCCTATAGTCCATTCCTTTGGAGGAAAGTAGCTTCATGAAGAGTCAACCAGGCCTACTAAGGACAATGGCATAACACAGAGAACTAGTTTTCAAAAATGTTTAAAGGAATTCTATATTTTTTTCCTTCATATGAAACCTTCCATACATAGCCAATTAAAACAGAGCTACCCTTCTTTTGGAAAGATAATGAGAGGGTTAGGCATACCTACTGTTAGCTAATAACAATTAAATTTAACAAATATTTTAAAGAAGAATAAAGAAAAGTATTATAATCACATTTATTCACCTGTTTTGAATAATTTAAACAAATATTTTCCACTGTGCTTACTTTGAAAGAAATTTTGACTGTAACACTGCAGTAATAACAGAATGATATGGGATAAGAATCAAACCACATTTCTTGTCTTCCCTCTTTTAAACTAACAAGTCATGGGAAAAACAGAAGTTAGCAAAAGTTTCTAATTTTAGTTATACAAAGGTTGGGTCATTTGCTTAAAAGTGTTAGCTACTAGACAGACATGGGTACAATATTATGGGTGATGTTATTTCTATAAGGCTGTTATTGTTCAATTTTAATATCTTGTAAGGTACATGGTCAAACCACAATAAGAAAAAGTTCACATTTTATCGATAAAAATATATAAATTTATTCTTACAGCAGCTTTTTCATTTTGCCCCAGAATATTATGCTGTCTTTTCCACAAGGGAACCAGTTCTTCTCTAGTAGTTTTAAGAGTCACAGAGGGATGACCTTCTTCATATGTTGGACATCTTTGGGGGCAATATAATGTCCCATCTTGTGGGGAAACAGTTTGCCTGCCATGTGAATGATTTATTTTTGTTAACGTTTGGCACTCTGAAGAACAATATGGTAGAGCTGGCATCACAGTGACTAAGTCAGAACAGACATGAGGGAGTGGAAGACTACTTTCTTGATTCCACTGATTCAATTTGTATTCTGTTGGAAGCACATGTTTTGAATTAAAGTAGTTACATGTACTGATGTTTTGAGAATTTTCAGGCATTACAGACTGACACTGAGATGCCTGTATATTTTTACAACTTCTAATATTTAATTGAGATGTAGGAGGAGGATGAGGTACAATTAATTTACCCTGAGCTTGTACAAATGTGTTGGCTTTGCTCGCAGACTGTGGTCGAATAACAGTGCCTTTTCTGTTCATACATACAGAGCCTGACTGGACTTTAGCAGATCTCGTTCTTCTAATGACTTTTGCTTCACTCCTTTGTGGATTAGTTTTCTGAGGTTTGGAAACGCTACTCTTTACAGGGGATATACTTTCCTCCTCTGTGGAGTCTGGCCAGGCTTGTTTAGCAGTGTTATAACCTGAAGGTATAAAACAGTTCAAAGGCACATGGTCTATACCAGATCCTCCTAAAGTAGTGACATTTTCAGAGATAAAACCGTCCTTGGGCTCTTTTTTATTAGCAGAATCCATAGCAGAAGCAGGAATACTAGGCATGTTGCTGGCAGCACCAGTTTTAGCTCGAATGTGGAATGGTTGAGACCACTGTTGAGATACTCTTTTTCTATTCTTCAGCAAATGACTGTCTTCAGCATTTTTCCTTGTATTGCCAGTTTCATCAAACCATCTGAGTTTTTTAATAGGTTTTGGAGTTTCTGAACTTTTCCCTTTTTCTTTTGTTAATTCAATATATCTCTGATATCCGCTGCTTTTTGATTTCCTAACTTAAAGCCTTGGTTTGTAACCAGTGCCTTAAAATAATCATGCTCGTATTTAGATTCTTTCTTTAAAATACTTTTAAGAAATCTCACACTATTCTTCTCACAAATATTGTATTTCATTTTCTTGTGCTGACTGACTAAGTCACAATTAGAAATTATATTAGATAATGATTTTGATGCTTCAGGTATTTTCTGTTTTTTATCTTTTGAATCAGAGTTGTGAAGTATACAGGCGACTTGAAAATTATTTGAAAATAAAGACAACTCTTCCTCATTACAATTAAAATATTTTGTCTTTTCATCTTTAATGTCTTTTATTTCCCCTAACTTATCAGAACACTGCACTGGGTCAATTTCCTTTATGTGTATACTGCTCTTTGGTAAAGGCCTAGCTGATTGTGTATTCGATGGCAAAACTAAAGGTGTTGCCAAAGGTACAAATGAAGTAGGAACTGAAGTAGTTCTATTTTCTTGAGTCATTTCAGAATATTTCTCTTGGTCTGAAATTGTTGTGATTTCCTGGGTTAGAGAATCTGGAGTGGCCCAGGCTTTGCTGAATTTAAGTTCTGGGCTCTCAGTAACTAATGGTCTCTCCCTTTTGAATTCTCCAGAAGAGGAGTCAGCTGTCCTTATAACACTAGTTTCAGATGTGTTTTTGCTTTTTTTATCTTGTACAAATATGGATGGACTATGTAGAACAGCTACTGAATTATTAGCAGTATTTACGGCTCTTTCCACAGTTGTACTCAGAGCAGATGGGTTTTGTTCTTTACTATTAAAACATTTACTTGAATCAGGGAGAACATTAGGTTTACTAAAAATATCTGAGAAAATATTTGGATCATCTATATTTATAAGCCAATTATTTATGTGTTGAGTTTTAGAGAATGACAGTTTATCTTCATCAAGGCAGCTTAGGTTAGTTGATTGCAGATTTGCTGATTTGAGGGAAATAGAATTCTGCTGCTGGACTGATGTGGAAGGCTCCTTATAAGTGTTAAATATATTTCTTCACATTCCCCAGCCTCAAGACTGTCTACACTTGAGAGGGTTTCAGAATTTATTATCTGATTAACTTCATCACAAAATTTCTGAAAGAAAAAAAAAGAACATTGTTTTATAATTTAGAAAATTTAAGTGTCAACAAAAATGATTCAATATATCACCATTACTTGGCACATAAAAAAGAGTAATATGACTACAGACAGTATAGATATAAATAATCCATATCCCTGGAGCAGTCCTTATGGTGAAAAAGAGGGAGCCAACAAAGATGACAAAATGTATTTGCCTTAGCTTCTTCACCTTAATGACTCAATTATCCTAGCCATTAGTTATAGCTTAGAAAATAATTTTTGCTATTGCTGTTCCATTCAGAGAATAGAGTTTCCTGAAGGTTTCATAACAGCATGTGAAATTCTGAAAAACAGTTATTTACAAAGGGTATTTTTTTTCATGAGACTTGGACTGGACTTGAATGAGGCTCTTAAAAGCCCTATGACTCTAATATGACTTTCCTATTGGTAAGGCTATACCTTCTTATAAAAGTTAATCTCATGGTCTATAAAAATATAAGATGTTTAAGAAAACATGCCTGGATCCTGCTGATTTAATACTTAGATGGAGTGTATGCACTGGTGGTGGTATTATTTTTAAATTCCCTAGGGAATTCTAATGTGGATTTAGGACTGAGAACTATTGATTTTAATGGCTCATTTTTGGAGATTTAGCACAGTAATAATTTCCACGAATTCTTTACAGTAAGAGTCTCATCATTAATTCAATGGAATCTAATGGAAATTATCAGTTTTTAATAAAATTTCATGATCACTTCAAAGTATTGTTGTTCAGTCGCTAAGTCGTGTCCAACTCTTTGCCACACGATGAACCGTAGCATGCCAGGCCTCCCTGTCCATCACCAACTCCCGGAGTTTGCTCAAACTCATGTCCATTGAGTCAGTAATGCCATTCAACCATCTTGTTCTCTGTTGTCCCCTTCTCCTTCTGCCTTTATCTTTCCCAGCATCAGGCTCTTTTCTAATGAGTCAGTTCTTTGCATCAGGTACCCAAAGTATTGGAGCTTCAGCTTCAGCACCAGTCCTTCCAAAGAACATACTGGGTTGATTTCCTTAAGGATTGACTGGTTTGATCTCCTTGCAGTCCAAGGGACTCTCAAGAATCTTTTCCAGCACCACAGTTCGAAAGCTCACTTCTTCGGGGCTCAGCCTTCTTTGTAATCCAAATCTCACATCATACATGACTACTGGAAACCATAGGTTTGGTTATAGGGACCTTTGTCAGCAAAGTGATGCCTTTGCTTTTTAATACATTATGTAGCTTTGTCATAGCTATTCCAAGGTTGTTGTTGTTGTTAATACTTAGATGGAGTGTATGCACTGGTGGTGGTATTATTATTTTTAAATTCCCCAGGGAATTGTTGTTCCAACTCTGCAACTCCGTGGACTGCAGCATACCAGGCTGCTCTGTCCTTTGCTATCTTCTGGCGCTCAAACTCATGTTCATTGAGTCAGTGATGCCATCCAACCATCTTGTCCTCTGTTGTCCCCTTCTCCTCCGACTTTTAATCTTTCCCAGCATCAGGATCTTTTCTAATGAGTCGGCTCTTTGCATCAGGAGGCCAAAGTATTGGAGCTTTAGTTTTAGTATTAGTTCTTCTAATGAACATTCACAATTGATTTCCTTCAGGATTTCCTGGTTTGATCTCCTTGCAGTCCAAGGAACTCTCAAGAGTCTTCTTTAGCACTACAGTTTAAAAGCATCAATTCTTCATCGTTCAGCCTTCTTTATGGTTCAACTCTCACAAGCATATGTGACTAATGGCAAAACCACAGCTGTGACCAGATGAACCTTAGTTGCCAAAATAATATCTCTGCTTTTTAATATGCTGCCTAGGTTTGTCATAGGTTTCCTTCCAAAGAGAAAGCATCTTTCAATTTCGTGGCTGCAGTCACCATCAGCAGTGATGGTATAGTCAATGTTTAAAACTATTTCTAATTTCACACATATAACACAGAATTTAAAAAGCATTAATCTGCATAACATATGTAGAAATAAATTCAAGAAGACTTTAATTTGTTAATCTAGTGAAAAAGTTAAATAAACTCAAAGAAAATAGTTCCCTTAAAAATTTACACAAATTTTAGAAAATTTAAATATTCTGATATTAAACAAAAATTTAATATTTTTTTAGCCCTGAAAATAAACTGAGAAACCAATGAAGTCAGTTACAGATTAAAAATATTTTAGTTTGTATAGTTAGTACTTATTGATATACTATTGTAAATGTTTTGCAAATGGTTCATAAGAGTTTGATATTACTAGTGTTTATTCACTGCTTGTCATTTCCTTCAACCTAACTCAAACAAAGCAAAGCACAGCTCCTTCAATGTCTACTTTTGGAACAGAGTGATTTTAATTGATAATGAGGCTCCTAAAAGCTCTATGACTCTAACAAGAATTTCTTTGAGATTGCATCTAATGAGATATAGAAATCTGGATTAGAAGGTCCTTTTAGACATAAGTATGATGTCTGTGGCTTTAAAATTTATCTTTGTCTACGTCTGTGGTTGCTTCATTTCCCAAAGCACCTAAAAAGAAGTTCAGCAAACTTTTTTTTACTCAGAATTTTTCACTAAATCAAACTTTTTTTCTCAGATTTTTTCTTATCACTAAAAAATGAAACATTGTGATCAGCTTCAAGCTTTGCTTGTAAGTTACTGATATAAATTGTACTAGACTTAACATGCTTTGTTTTTTTAATTTTTAAATCAACTCTATTGAGATATAATTATCTACAGTAAAATGCACTCATTTTTTGGTTGTTATTATGTTTATGGAATAAAACTCCATAACATAAAAGTTGACTTAAAGCTTAACATTCAGAAAACTAAGATCATGGCATCTAGGCCCATCGCTTCATGGGAAATAGATGGGGAAACAGTGGAAACAACAGCTGACTATTTTGGGGGGCTCCAAAATCACTGCAGATGGTGACTGCAGCTGTGAAATTAAAAGACGCTTACTCCTTGGAAGGAAATTATGACCAACTTAGACAGGATATTAAAAAGCAGAGACATTACTTTGCCAACAAAAGTCCGTCTAGGCAAGGCTATGGTTTTTCCAGTAGTTATGTTTGGATGTGAGAGTTGGACTATAAAGAAAGCTGAGCGCAGAAGAATTGATGCTTTTGAACTCTGGTGTTGGAGAAGACTCTTGAGAGTCCCTTAGACTGCAAGGAGATCCAACCAGTCCATCCTAAAGGAGATCAGTCCTGGGTGTTCATTGGAAGGACTGATGTTGAAGCTGAAACTCCAATACTTTGGCCACCTGATGCGAACAGCTGACTCATTTGAAAAGTCCCTGATGCGTGGAAAGATTGAGGGTGGGAGGAGAAGGGGACAACAGAGGATAAGATGGTTAGATGGCATCACCAACTCAATGGACATGAGTTTGGGTAAACTTTGGGAGCTGGTAACGGACAGGGAGGCCTGGGGTGCTGCGACCCATGGGGTTGCACAGAGTCAGACATGACTGAGTGACTGAATTGAACTAATGGAGTGAAACTAGTAATAATCAATTTATTATTTTTAAATCTAAAATGTATTTATTCACATCTTTGAGAAGTTACCACTTCTTCAAAAAAATTTATGTACAAAATGCCAAGAAAAATTACAATAGTACCTTATTTCAAACCAAAAATACACACATGATGTATATAAACTTTAAAAAACAAAACAGAAGCAATATGAATATAGATTATTTCAAAAATATTTCCAATGACATAGCTACAACTTAAATTATGTTAAGAGAAATTAATAATAGTGTTACATAATATATTTACATATTTGCATGTCATATTTTTTTGATGTGGACTATTTAAAAAAAACTCTTTACTGAATTTTACAATATTGTTTTATATTTTAGTTTTTTGGCCATGAGGCATGTGGTATCTTAGCTTCCTCATTAGGGACTGAACCTACACTCCTTCATAGGAAGGTGAAGTCTCTACCACTGGACCACCAGGGAGTCCTTAAATTATCATATTTTAAATGTATAGTTGATAGGTTTTGACAAATTATTTACCCATAACTGTCATACTGAAATATTTAAGAACTTTCCATCTGTTGAAAGTTCCCTCATGCTTCTTTGCAGTAAATACCTACCCACCACTGACAACTACTAATCTGTTTTTTGTTACTATATAGATCTGAGTTTTCATTTGTTATCATTTTCATTCTGCCTGAAAGACTTTCCAGAGGGTCTCTTATCGCAGATACTGGTGTAGTACAGTTGTGTTCAGCTGTTGCTCATTTGAAAATGCCTATTTGGCTTTCATTTTAGAAGGCTATTTTAGTTATAGATTATAGGTTGGTAGTTTTTTTTTTCCTTGTTACAACTTTGAAAATGTTTGTCTTCTGGCCTGAAATTAGTGTCGTTCATCTTACCTTTGTTGACTTGCATGTAATACATCTTTTACTCTCTTTAGCTTAATTTAATTTTGATAAGGTTTTTTTGTGATGGGTTGTGGGCACATACATATGAGTGTATACTTACTTATCTTGGAGTATGTTGAGCTTACTTAGTTTGTGGATTTGCAGTTTCATCAAACTTGAAACATTCCCAGCCACTGTTTCTTTAAATGTTCCCTCTCCTCTTTGTGAGATTAATTGAATGTATGTTAGATTTAGATATTGTCCCTCATGTCACTAATTTTTGTTAAACATATTTTTTCCGACTTTTTTCTCCCAATGCTTCACATTGGATGATTTCTGTCCACTGATTCTTTTGTCTATAGTTCCTTCATTGATAAGTCCAACTAATATAATTTTAATTTCAGGTAATATGTTTTTCAGATATAAAGTTCTATTTGGTTCCTCCAAAAATTTCTTTCTCATTATGTTCACTTTTCTTTAATTCTTTGAAAATATTTGTAAAAGTTACTTTATTTATTATTTTTTTAATTAATTTTTATTTTTTTAGTTTGTTTTGCTTTACAATACTGTATTCATTTTGCTATACATTGACATGAATCAGCCACGAGTATACATGAACTCCCAATCCCGACCCCCACCTCCCCCCTCCCGCCCCACACCCTCTCTCTGGATTATCCCCGTGCATCAGTCCCAAGCATCCTGCATCCTGCATCAAACCTGGACTGGCGATTCGTTTCACTTATGATATCACACATGTTACACTGCCACTCTGCCAACCCATCCCACCCTCTCCCTCTCCCACAGAGTCCAAAAGGCCGTTCTATACATCTGTGTCTCTTTTGCTGTCTTGCGTACAGGTTTATCATTACCATCTTTCTAAATTCCATATATATGTGTAAGTATACTGTATTGGTGTTTTTCTTTCTGGCTTACTTCACTCTGTATAATCGGCTCCAGCGTCATCCACCTCATTAGAACTGATTCAAATGTATTCTTTTTAATAGCTGAGTAATACTCCATTGTGTATATGTACCACAGCTTTCTTATCCATTCATCTGCTGATGGACATCTAGGTTGCTTAAACTCTTGCCTATTATCTCTATCATTTATGATTATATTGACTATATTTTTTCCTGGTTATGGGTCCTATAGCTTTCTGCTTTTTCATACCTAGGAGTTCTGAGTGTTGGACATTATGAACATTATGCTGTATGTCTAAATTTCAGTCTTCTTTAAAAGAGTGTTTCTTTTTTTGACAGGTAGTTAAAATACCTACGGATTTTTTCCGAGGCCTGTCAGGAATATATGTCCAGGTAAAAAGCCTATGTGATCATAGAGCTTATCTCATTTGTTTCCCTTTATTCAAGACCATCTCTTATACTACCTGTTCTGCACAGTTTAAAAATAACTGTTTCAAAAAAAATAAATAAAATAAAAATAACTGTTTCATATATTTTATTCAGAACTAATAGTTGTGTGTGGCAAGATGGCACTTCTACATAGCCAGACAAAGTCTCCTGCTTTGCTTTTCTAGCCTTGCCACAATTGCTCAGTTACTGGATAAACTAGGTCAAGGTTACAAATTTAATCTTGATATCAGCATACTAAGAATCTTATAAATGTGTGCAATTACTCATAAAAAATAAAGTGCATGAACATTTCAGGAAGTTTAGTATGAAATCCATACTCATTTGTAGGAAAAACCAAAGTAAACACCATACTAGAGAGAAGAGAAACACCATTTCTAGCTAATTATGCCATTTGTTTATCAAGAACTTAATATCCACATGTATCATAATTTTTAATTTGTTTTTTATAGTCCAATCTATAATGATACTTAAGATACATTATACTTTCAAATAATTTTCATATTTTTCAAAAATAACATTCATAAAGCATATTTTTCTATGTATGAGACATGGAAAAAGAAGAATAGCAGCAGAGAGAAAACTGGAGCAAGAAGCTAAAAATGCTAAAACATTCTCTCATTAGTTTCTGTAATGAATCTGTGCTGATTCATCCAAACATACCTTTGGCTAGTGTTATATATTTCTTTAGTGGATAACAATGCAAAAATGGGACAGAATTATTGCTAGATATTAAAATATTAATAATGTATTTAGAGTTTCATACTTGCAAACTGCTTAGATGCTGATCTTCTAGGAGTTTCTGCGTTTCCTCCAGTTTAAGCTGGAAGCGTCTTTGTTAGTAGTCAAGTTTGCCTTGCTGTTTTCCATTTCTCGACCACAACTGATTTTGGATATGAGATATTTCTGATGCTTATGATCATTTTTTGACAATGATGAAGGCAAGTCATTATCTATAGCTCTGTGAACCACACATAAAAAATGTTTAGTATACTTAAATAAAGTTAACAAACAAATGACATATACATGTAATATGTGTTTGTGTGTGTCCAGATAATCATATATAAGGATATTGGAGAAATATATAGATATATTAGAATGGGAATTTAAAGGAATCAATAGTAGAATAAAAATGGATGTGGGATTATAGTGTCAATAAAGCATTCCATCTTCATGTAGGAATGCCCATTTTTCATGGTTTATTAAATCCTATTCCTCTACTGTTTGGGTCAGATATTGAAGTAATTACTATAGATGTACAGAGTCAGTTCTCAGTTCTTCAAGAGCGTCCCGATTTGGATAATAATATGCTGCACTATCCTTAGTTCTGAGTTGATATCATAGATGGTGGTATCCCTATAACCCTAATAAAGTTGGCTGAAGATTCAAGCAGTTAGAAAATATGAAGATTTCTTGTCAGAGTAGACTGGAATTTCCATCTAACTTTAATATGTTTGGAAGCTTGGATTCCATCCAACTTTACTAGGTTTGGAAGATATTAACATATTTTTCTCAGTTGTACCACAAATATAAGCATGGTTTTCATGGCACAGAGGGGGCACTTTTAATTCAGAGTCTATTTTTAGTGTGTTAAAGTGCCACCTTCAAATTATCAGTGGATGATATCATCCTGTTTCAGAATTTTGCATCTTCTGGAAACTTACAGCATGTTACACTTAAGTATATGAACAAAGTGAAAATCAAAAAAAACAAAGGAAGATTTTTTTGCAGGTGGGTGAGAGATGAAAGTATATCAAAGGCTGACTGCTATTGCATTAGGGCCGGCAGTATGAATCCCAAGGGTATTTATCCCCAATTCACTTCAATTATCCTCAATTCAATGAGGATTAAATACTTTGAAAAGTGACTTGTGGCCACATGTGACACATATCTATTTCCAATACCCATATATATCTTTATTTGGACAGACTGGAATAGTCAAAGTCAATGATTACTAGATTCCTGACTATCCTTTTGCAACCACAGAGAGATCAAGGAGAGCAAAAAGGTATCTAAATTCCTGAACACTGAGATTATGTTTCTCTAATCCTTTTAGGTTTCTTACTCTTACATATTCCTTCCCTTTCAGTCACGCTTCCCAAATGAAGTATTGCTAGATCTACAAAAATATCTAATAAACTAAATTTATTTACCTTTTAAGTTGTCGTCTCTCAACTTTTTCTTCTCTATTTCTTTCTTCTCTACTCCACTTGCTTCTCTTCTCTTCTCTACTTTCTTCCCCCAGTGAGGAGGATTGAAGGAATGTATAGGAATAAAAGGAGATGGGGAGGCAGAAAGACAGGAAGAGTGAAGCACGGGGGGAAAGGAAGAAGAAATCATAAAAGAAGAAGAAACAGAAGGAATAGGAGAGGGGAAATCTAAATTTGCTGAAGGCAAATATGGAGAGGGAGATGAATACGAAGGAGAGGAAGAAACAGGGACAGATAAAAGAGGTAAGAATGGAGAGGTAGTAGGGGAAGGTGAAGGAGAGGAGGAAAGAACAGATGAAGAGGAAGAAAGCTGTAGAGAGGATGAAGAAGAGGATATGGAATTAGAAGGTGAAGACAAAGAGGAGGATGGAGAATTACAGGGAGGTAGATTGGACAGAGCTGACAGAGGTGCATGGCCTACAAAGACCTGGGGAAGATTTGACAATGCTATGGTTTGTGGGACAGATTGCTGGACTGATGGAAAAGGATCTAACTGAACAGGATGTTTAGGCAACGGAGTGACAGCAGAAAGAGAGGGGACTGGTTGATGAGGGGGATGACTGGCTAAACAGGAAGGCTTCAAAACAGGAAAACCTTCCAAAGGGGTTGGAGGAACAGTCAGTCGAGCTGGAAGGGAACGACGGACAAGGGCAGGCATTAGAGAGTTGGGGTTGAATGCTGTGCTGGAAGAGAATGTTCGGGTCTGAAAGTTTTGTAAAACAACTTGCTCTGTGAGTCTGAATCAGGAATGACTGGTGAACCTCGGGGTGGGTGGGGTAAATGGTCAGGTGGGCCAGAAGGAATTGGGGTTGGTAGATGAGGGAATCTGCTAGGAAAGCTGGAAGTGACTGAGGCTGGTGGCTGAGGAAGATACTTGATCGGGTAGGATGGTAATGGGGCTGGTAAGTTCTTTGGAAGAGCAGAGGGGACAGATGGATGGATAGGCTGGCAGGTGGGAGAAACGGTTGGATAGCTAGGAAGAATTTGGGAATGGTGGGATAGCAATGGGGCTCTGAAAGGAGACAGCTTATTAGGTAAGTGGGGATCAAGTGTGGAGGTAGCTGGACAGGCAGGAATGGATCTGCACAGGTGGAAAAGCATTTGAACAGGAAGTAGAGAGACAGCCTTATTAAGATGGTTTTTTGCTTTATTGGGCTCCCTGTATATTTTCAATTCATACTATGCTTTGTTCTGAGGGTCCATGCATTACGTCCTTCTGATCAACCAGTGTCCTCTCATGAGTTGAGAAATATACATAGGTTACTTATTCAGGTTCCCCTTTTCTCATTCCTTGCCCTTTAACAGTACTTTCCCCTCTCAGAAGTCTGATAGTCATACAGATAATGAATATGGGCTAGAAAATCTGGTTCAAAGTGATGATACAAAGGGCAAACAGAGGTCAAACAGATCACTGCTCAGCTTTGGTCAGATTTCTCAGGGTAGGTAGCCTGTGGTTCAGAATCACCTGTCTCACCACAAATACATGGATATTGGAGATAGATATCTAACAACATTATTTTAAAATATAAAAATATGGGGAAAATGTAGTTTCTTTTGCTCTATGTGTACATCTACCAAAAGGGTCAAGTATATTATCTTTGTGATAAGGATTTGGTTGTGATGGAAGGCTTTTATTTTGATTAGTCATTTCTTACATCTCATTATTTCTTGAAGTAGTTTTTATTTCATATGGACATAAGTCTCATTTTTCCTGATGCTTAAGCACTGAACGCCTTCCATTTTTAATATAATTCTTCTCTACTTTAGATTATCACATTACAGCATCTTAAATTATTTTTATCTACCACTAATATATTCTACAATAGAAAAATCATTTGTGAGTACAGATATATCTCCGCTTCTTTGGAAGGCCCCTGTTTCTTGGTATTACTTTATTCTTTAACACATTTTAGGCTTATATTGTACAGAAAATGTATTTTTCATGTGATAACTGCATATAAGTATTTGTAGCCTAATTACATTTTTAATCATAGTACATATAAATATTTCTATGAACTTAACACCTGATCTTTAATATTCCAAGCTTTCACATTTGTAGTATAGCATTTTTATAGTTTATAAAGCATTTTCACATACATTATTTTAATACTGTCAGTTATCTGTGCAGAACAGCTTAACTTTATAATAAGTAAACAAGGGTGTTCTCTCTATAAATTGTATATATTTGTTGTATTCCAAATACATAAAATTTATGTATGTGTATATAGATATAGCCATCGTGAAGTCATAGTAATAATAGTATATTACAACAATAACTGAAAAATATGTGTTCTAGTTTAGAATGGAAATAATTTCTTGTAAAAGAAAATTGGTACAATGGTCCTAGCACAGATTTGGTATAACAATAACTACATGTTTGTTTGCTACAGTGAAATCAAAGTTGTCTGATGTATTATCTCTTCTAAGACTTTAAGAAAGTATACACTGTTGAACAAAAATGTCTATCCTTTTATTCGTTGTGCAAAAGGGTTTTTTTGATTGAAAATAGTTGATGTCATCAGGATAATAATACACAGAAAAGTAAATCTAATAGAGCAGAAAACCTGTATATAAAAATGCACATTACTTCTATACTAAATTACTTGAAATTTTTTACTCCTCTAAATTTCCCTGGACCCTAAACCCCCTCTAATTGTCAGTCATCTTCCTTTTTGAGACAAAATTTCCAGTGAGTACTCTAAAATTAACTGTGTTCATTGCCTCAGCTTCCATTTGTTCCTTAATCTACTGCTGTCTGGCTTCTGTCTCTACCGTTCCAATGTACTGCTTTTGCTAGTGATTAACTAATTGACCTAACTGCAAAAAGAGACACTTCTTGATCACTGTCTTTCTTGACTGTAATTCCCTTGGTTTTCATATTATATGTTCCTGGATATTTTACAACTTCTCTGGTTGTTCCTCTTTAGGCTCTTTCTTGAGCTCTTCTTTCTTTGCTTGGATATGTTAGAATTTTTGAGAGTTATGCAATCCTCTGCTTGTCTGTCTATATTCTCTGTGTAATCTTATTCATATTGTCTGTGTGATCTTATCTGTACCTGTATGTAAGTGAAGGGTTAATCCATTCTCTGTGGACCAGTTCAACTCTGGGTTAACTCTCTATCTCGGTTCCCTGGATTATTAGTAGAACCAGGACTGTGTTTCAGGCACACAGATGTAAAAAATGATCCTTCATGGATAAACTGTGTGTACTGACAAGACTGTGAATAAGTCATAGGAAGGACTTATAGGAAGGACTGGTAGGAAGCTATAGCTTTGGGTTTCCCCAAGTGTGGTAATTCTTATAACTGAACATATCACTTACATGGAAGCTATTCATATAGTCATTACAAGAAATGTTGGCTTTTGTTTAGAACAGAGGATTTCTAACCCAGGGTGGTTGTCTGTGCATTGTGATGTCACTTGTGGGAAGAGGGACATAGCAAAGATGAGCCCTTTAACTGTTTCTCAGCATGCCATGAGGATTCTGTCTACTGAAGAATGTTGTGTGTTGGCATGCAATGTTTTATGTCTTCTAATTGAGGTCAAACCTGGTCTACTGCAGTCATGAGTTTGAGTGTTCAGCTGAACCAAGACCACCACTGGTGGGTACTAAAGTGTTAGTCACTCAGTTGTGTCTGACTCTTTGTGACCCCATGCACTATAGCCCACCAGGCCCATCTGTCCATGGAATTCTCCAGGCAAGAATACTGGAGTGGGTTGCCATTCCCTCTCCAGGGGACTTTCCCAACCCATGGATCGAACCTGGGTATCCTGCATTGCAGGCAGATTCTTTACCGTCTGAGCCACCAGGGACTGAATTATGGCTTTAACTTATCCATTCACTGACAACTATCATACCTATATTCATGGCCCAGACATCTTACCAATGAGAAATTGACTCCAGAATAGCTCACAAGTGTCTCAGACTCACAGTTTATCATCATCCTTCCAGTTATTCTCTCCCTTAAACCTCCTTGTCCTGAACAGTCATTTTGATAAATCGTTTCACTATCCATTAACTAACCAAGTCCATTCTCCACAGTCATTCTTGATTCCTCCCATTCACCTTTCGGTTCTTAAAAAGTTACCAAAACATGTTGATTCTACCTACTAAGTAGGTCTTCATAAGTCATTGTTTTCATTAACTAAACTACTCTTTTGTCTGATTTTTCAACCTTTAGTCTTACTATATTCTTCCTCATCCTGACAATATTCCTAAAGTATAAATGTTATATGCTTGCTTAAAATCTCTCAGTAACTGCTTTTAGGACAAATTCCTTAACAAAGCTCTTCATGACTTAATTCATGGCTTCCTTTCTAAACAACCTGTGTACAATTTCTCAGTGTAGACACTAGTCAAAATAAATTACCTACAGACTTATAGTTACCAGAAGGGGAAGAGATGGATTGGAAGTTTGGGACTGACATGTACATATTTTTTTATTTAAAACAGATAACCAACAAAAATCTACTGTATAGTACAGGGAACACTGTTCAATATTCTGTAATAACCTAAATGGGGAAAGAATTTAAAAAATAGATACATGTATATATACATAACTGAATCACTTTGCAATATACCTGAAACTAACACAACACTGTTAATCAACTATGCTCCAATATAAAATAAAAATTAAAATGAAAAAATGAACCACCTCTTTGAGCTCTCTTAATACAGCATGTCCTTTTATACCTTCGTTCCTTTTCCTATTTGTTCCATCTTTCTGGAGTTTCCTCTCAATGTCTCTGACAATATCTTCCTCATTTATTAAGCTTCAGGTCATGTTTATATCCTCTGAGTTTTCATAATGCCAGTGATGTTTTTCTGTTTAAAGTATTTGTTGAAAACTTCTAACATGTACAGCACTGAACTGAACATCATAGGGAATATCTGCATGAGTGAGATTAAGCTATTGTTCTCTACAATATTACAGTTTGGTGGGGCAGGCATAACTACACATAAAAATTGAGCAATAACATATACAATCATGACTTTAAAATTTATTTCTATAGCCTTGAGCTCTTGTTTCATCTTAGGTTCAACTGTTTTTATACATTTCTACTTGGATATTTACTCTCTAAATTCAGAAAGCTCAAATGAAGTTTAATAATATCTTGTTAAACCTATACACTTTTATTACATTCTTTATAATTTTTAAAGTCAAGAAATTCCCTCAGTGATCAAGATTCAAAATTTCACCCTCTTGATTTTTATACTTTTTCATTTTCTTGATCCCACCATACACCAAAGCTATAATACAGTCTTTCCATGAAATATTTTTCTTCTGTCTTTCTTTTGTATTTCACTACCACTCTTTTAACATAAGTCCTTTTAAACTCATTGCTTGAATATCTCTTGATTTTCCTGCACTATCCTCTCCATACTCCAATTATTTTTATATCAAGAGACACTTTAATCTAATGAAACTTATCAAATTATTCTTATTCTTTATTCTTTGATGATTTACATTTTTATGTTAAATTCATGTATACAGCACCTGATTCAGTATTTTTTGCAAGTTATACTCAATTATAGGTTACTGTAAGATAATGGGCATAATTATTGATACTATACAGTATATTTTTGTTGCTTATTTATTTTATTTTGTTATTTTTATTTTGATTACACAGCATGCAGGTTCTTAGTTCCCTCACCAGGGATGGAACCTGTGCCCCCTGCAGTTTAAGGGAGTCATAACCCTGCTTATTTAACTTATATGCAGAGTACATCATGAGAAATGCTGGACTGGAAGAAACACAAGCTGGAATCAAGATTGCTGTGAGAAATATCAATAACCTCAGATATGCAGATGACACCACCCTTATGGCAGAAAGTGAAGAGGAACTCAAAAGCCTCTTGATGAAAGTGAAAGTGGAGAGTAAAAAAGTTGGCTTAAAGCTCAACATTCAGAAAACGAAGATCATGGCATCCGGTCCCATCACTTCCTGGGAAATAGATGGGGAAACAGTGGAAACAGTGTCAGACTTTATTTTGGGGGGGCTCCAAAATCACTGCAGATGGTGACTGCAGCCATGAAATTAAAAGATGCTTACTCCTTGGAAGAAAAGTTATGACCAACCTCAACAGTATATTCAAAAGCAGAGATATTACTTTGCCGACTAAGGTCCGTCTAGTCAAGGCTATGGTTTTTCCTGTGGTCATGTATGGATGTGAGAGTTGGACTGTGAAGGCTGAGTGCTGAAGAATTGATGCTTTTGAACTGTGGTGTTGGAGAAGACTCTTGAGAGTCCCTTGGACTGCAAGGAGATCCAACCAGTCCATTCTGAAGGAGATCAACCCTGGGATTTCTTTGGAAGGAATGATGCTAAAACTGAAGCTCCAGTACTTTGGCCACCTCATGCAAAGAGTTGACTCATTGGAAAAGACCCTGATGCTGGGAGGGATTGGGGGCAGGAGGAGAAGGGGACAACCGAGGATGAGATGGCTGGATGGCATCATAGACTCAATGCACATGAGTCTGGGTGAACTCCGGGAGTTGGTGATGGACTGGGAGGCCTGGCGTGCTGCGATTCATTGGGTCGCAAAGAGTCAGACACGACTGAGCGACTGAACGGAATAGAACGGAATTGGTAACAAAAGCTTCAACAGCAGTAGCATACTGCAAAGAGATTTTAAGATTTATTTTTGTTTCATTAAAAAAACCATCCATCAGCACCAATATGTCTGCCTGACAAAGATATTACAGGAGACATCTTTTGTGGCATCTGTCTATTCCTACTGCTCCTGCTTTTCCCTTGGCCTCCAGAGACTACAACCTCAAATCAGAAGACTGGAGCTGAGTCAGGCTTGTTTTACAAGGCTTAATCAACTGTGGCGAAGGGTGGTATCTTAGGAGAGGCCTAGTTTGTTTTCATTGTATAATACTCCACACAGTAGAACTCTTTAAACATAATAAAAATGTTTGACCCCACCCTTGACCACAGTTGATTGGGCCGGGAGCAGACACATGACCCAAATTAGACCAATCAGAATCTCATCCCAAGAAATCTGGAATTAGACCTAAGGCATTCAACCTTTCTTTAGATGACTAGACCTAAAACATGGAGGTTGGGTCCAGTGGGGATGGGCTGAGGGCATCTTCACCTGTGAGGAGAACTGGAGAAGGATGGGAAGCCAGTCTACAGACAGAAAATGGAGCACAAGCGCAGAGATGAGAGAGAGAGGGTATCTATTGAGCATTTAACACCATACCCTCCTATAACCTTATATTGTGTTGTTTTTCAGTCACTCAGTTGTGACCGACTCTTTGCGACCCCATGGACTGCAGCATACCGGGCTACCCTGTCCTTCACCATCCTCCAAAGCTTGCTTAAAGTCATGTCTATTGGGTCAGTGATGCCATCCGACCACCCCGTCTTCTGAAAAAGGTAGTATTCTATATAAGGTTATATTGGCACCCCATGCCAGTACTCTTGCCTGGAAAATCCCATGGACAGAGGAGCCTGGTAGGCTGCGGTCCATGGGGTCGCGAAGTCTCGGAGAAGACTGAGCGACTTATCTTTCACTTTTCACTTTCCTGCATTGGAGAAGGAAATGGCAACCCACTCCGGTGTTCTTGCCTGGAGAATCCCA
The DNA here is from genome assembly GCA_006408695.1 of Aepyceros melampus. NCBI lineage: Eukaryota > Metazoa > Chordata > Mammalia > Artiodactyla > Bovidae > Aepyceros > Aepyceros melampus. The sequence goes on along the minus strand of SJXQ01006807.1, from coordinate 16,623 downwards.
GGGACGGGGGAGCCTGGTGGGCTGCCGTCTATGGGGTCGCACAGAGTCGGACACGACTGAAGTGACTTAGCAACAGCAGCAGCAGCAGAGTACTACTTTTTGTTTTAAGCCCCTTCAGTTGACTGCTGTTATTTCCAATCTAACATCTTAACTCAATCTGGTCACTCTTGACATGGAACGGAGAGTTTCATGTTTCCTTTATAAAGACATAAGAAAAACATTTGCCTAGGGGCTAAATCCTTTGAAACACACGAAAAAAACTCTCACCATGGTGAACATATGGGTAAAAAAAGCTTCATTCAGCAGACTTCATCAAAGGAGTTTTCTCTAAGAATTTGATAAATAGCCTTGCCCGGCATAACATTATTTTCAATATATCAAAAGCCATGAAAATACTGAATTTAAATTTGTAAAAATAAAGATTTTTATTATGTTTAAGAGAGCTACTGGATAGAGTATTATACAATGAAAACAAACTAGGCCTCTCCTGGGCTTCCCTGGTGGCTCAGCTGGTAAAGAATCTACCTGCAATGTGGGAGACCTGGGTTCGATCCCTGGGTTGGGAAGATCTCCTGGAGAAGGGAAAGGCTACCCACTCCAGTATTCCGGCCTAGAGAATTCCATGGACTGTATAGTCCAAGGGGTCACAAAGAGTCGGACACGACTGAGTGACTTTCACTTTCACTTTCACTTTATCCTAGGAGATAGTATCACTGTCTCCTAGGATATCACCAGTAGTTTGTGTCAAGCAAAAAATATACCATAGTAAAAAATAAAATATAGTACATATACCTTAGGGAAAAAAAATTTAAATAGAACTTGGAAAAGGGCCATCTGACTACTCTGATCAGGTAGGAGAATCTTAGAAACCTCTTCAAGGACTCCTGAGAATTATTCAACAATAATTAGAAATGTAGATGATATTATCTTCTGTTATAACACTTTTTTCAGCATCCAGTGACATTTATTGAACATCTAATATGGGCAAGAACCATGTTATCTTGTTTATTGCTATATTCTCTTTGCTTAGGACAGTCTTGGCATATAAAAGACACAGTAAATATTTCTAGATAAGCAAATGAATGTTGAAAAATAAGAATCAATCCATGTTATCTGGTAAGTAGAGAATCAAATAATATGTCCAATGAGATAATGACCAAAAGATGATTTTAAAACAATCCTCTTTTGTATATATTATATAAAAAATTCATATGAATTGGTAAAATAGGAATACCATAATTATAAATAGAGAATATGAATAGTTCATAGGAGAAAAAAATTAACCTTATTAATAAAGTAATAACAATGTTGATCATTAGGACTGATCTAAGCGAAACAAGTTGAAAAATTACTCTGTCTAGTAATTTAAAAGTTGATGAAATATAGCTTTGAGGAGGGTATAGTGAAACTGGTATATTCCTACACTGCTTTGGCAGGCTAAAATATATTTTATAGAAACTATCAGTAATTAATTTACTGAAGTAAAGTTCTGAAAATTGATTCTAAGGATAGCCATCAAAAGAAGGAAAAATTATATCTATGAAAATGTTTACTGTGAAATATTTTTATATGTTTCAGCATTTAGAAATTAAATGTTATTTATAATAATAAAAAACTAAAATCAGCCAATAACAGGAGAATCATTATGCAAATTACAGTACTTCATTCAATGGACAGTATGCAGTTTTTTCAGAAGATAAATACAGAAAATACGTGGAAATACAAGAAATACAATAAAATACACTTGGAAAATATACATGGAAAAATAGCTATGATATACATTAAGTGAAAAAAAGTTGAAAATAAAATTTTATTACACTACGACCTTACTAAAATACACTGTGACTGTCAAATAATAAATATATATCCATATACACAAGTCCTAAAAGTAAAATGAAAGTTTAATTTGTTGGAATGGTGCAACTGTATTATTTAGATTCTAGATATACTTCTAGGACTTCCCTGGTGGCTCAGATGGAAAAGCATCTGTCTACAATGCGGGAGACCTGGGTTCAAGCCCTGGGTTGGGAAGATCCCCTGGAGAAGGAAATGGCAATCCACTCCAGTACTGTTGCCTGGAAAATCCCATGGACAGAGGAGCCTGGTACACTACATACAGTCTATGGGGTTGCAAAGAGTTGGACCCGACTGAGCGACTTCATTTCAGATATAATTCTAAATCTACTGTTACAATGTTATTTGGGTAATAAAATAAAATAAGAACTCCCTTTTTCTGAAGAAAAAATAGAATTTTAGGAAAAAGAACAGAGAGAGTTAAAGAGACATACATAGAGGGTTAAGACTTAATGGCAACTAGACCCAATACAGGCAAATAAATAAATATATTTAAAAAAATGACTTCGTCTGAATCTTTTTAAATTCCACTTCCCACAAATAAGTAAATTCTAGGCAGACTATTTCAAAGTATGATAAAAATTCTGTTGCTTCAAAATGGAGTGTCTACAACATTGAACAAAAGAAACCAGGCACAGATGGGTACATACTGTGTGATTTTACCTATATAAAATCTGGGAGTTGGCAAATTTATGATGTGCACGCTTTTAACACCTGCAAATTATACCTCAATAAAGAAGAACAGAAATGGTCTGTAATCAGATAAGATCATTTCACAGAACTGAAAACCAGACACAGACATTGAGAAGATTTCATTTTCCTTAAATTGCCTGTTTGGAATGTAATAAAGCTTTTCTAGGTGTTTTGAGTAATCCACCCTTACTAAACCACCTTGGTCAGCGTGGGTGGTCATGAATGGTGAGATGTTTATTTAATTACTTATTATGGCTCACATTGGCCAGACGGAGTGTACATCTTAAGGCCACTGCTGCCTCTTCTCTTCAAATGATTGAGTGGATTCTCTTTCATAAAGAGTTATGTTATGTACATGATAGATTCTTAAAGGAATCCAAGAAATATGACCATGTAAGTTCCAGCCTGGAGACCTGTGGTCAACACAGAGAAGAGGAATTGCACTGCAACATGAGATCCTGGCTGCAGAGGAAGGAATCCCAAGCTCCAGGAACATCACACAGTGTATCTGACTATAAAGGGGAACTTGACCTACTATTTGCATCTTCATATTTTGGGTAATTGTTCTTCTAAGATAAATTATTTTGGAAGTTCTTTATGCACATTTAATATGAAAACAGAGAAATTATTAAATGCTGTAAGAGTGAGAGGAAGCCTTGAAGAGTAGAAAGAGCATGGACGTGAGAGTCAAAAAAATCAGGAATCAAATTCTAGCTCTTCCACTTCCTAAATATGTGACTGTGGAGAAATGATCCAATTCTTCTGAACTTCCATTTCTTTGCCTGTGAAAGAGGTTTATAATACTTGCCATACATTGTTATCTTAAGAATTGGAAACTACATGAGTGTCTGGCATGCTGAGCAAACAATGGTGTCGGTAACTGTTAAATATTAAGAGAACTGGATACCAGCCATTCTCAGCACTTATAGCTGAATGGCTTTGTTCAAGACACTCATGTTTTTCATTTATTGAAAAAGCCAAAAAACCTACCTGTTGAAGAATGGCTTCTGAGCTTAATTTGCAAGCAGTCTTTTTTGTTCTTTCTTATGCTCCTACATGTGTCTACTGAAATAAGCACTTTAACACTAGATACTAGAAAAGGGGGGAAAGGTCTGTTTATTAGATATGTACAACACAAAAGGAAAAAAAAAATCAGAAATGGTAATGGCAACAGTACCTAACCTCCATTTGAGGCCCAAGGCAGAAAATTCTCCTGAAAGGGTGAATGAGAATGGCAACTGACTTCAGGTTACTGACCTCATTTTTAGCAGTGATTTCATTGCTCTAATTTTCAAATGTTCATTTTGTTCTTGAATGAAATCAAGATACGGAAAGTTTCAAGTATATCCCTCAGGGTCACAGACAAGATGGCAGAAACATTAGAATCACAACTGCTGAACAACCATTGACAAAAAAGTACTGGAACCTTCTAATATACCCTACATCCAAAGACAAAGAAGAAGCCACAGTGAGATGATAGGAGGGATGCAAGTGCAATAAAATCAAATCCCATACAGGCCAGGTGGGCAACCCACAAATTGGAAAATATACTGCAGAAGTTCTCCCATAGGAGTGAAAGCATGAAGTCTGCATGCAAGCCTGTCAGGTAGCCTCATCCACCAGGCTACAACCACAATCACAGAAAGACAAAATGAGATGGCAGAGAAATACGTCCCAGATGAAAGAACAAGACAAAACCTCAGAAGAACTAAGTGAAGTGAAGATAGGCAATCTACCTTTAAAAGAATTCACAGTAATGATTGTGTGATAGATGATCCAAGATGTCCAAAATGAATAGAAGCATAGATGGAGAAATAACAAGAAATGTTTAACAAAGACCTGGAAGAAATAAAGAACAAACAGATGAACAATAACTGGAATTAAAAGTATACTAGAAGGAATCAAGTATATCACCCAAACAAGCAAACAGTGGCTTCCTGTTGTCGTAGGGTCTATCTTCCTACAGTTCTTGACTCCAGAGCAAGGATGATTACCCCATCTCATCTCTCTCTGCTGAGAGTGGGCATAAGGCCAAGATAGGGGCAGTTATCTTTCTTTTATTTCACAGGCTCAAGATGCCTTATTTAGGGAGAAGAAAATGGCAATACTAGAAATAAAAATGCTTGTCCCGCCAGTCTGGGCCAAGTAGTAAAAAATGATCTGATCCATTGTATATTTTAAACTAAAACACTGTTGCTTTCTGAACCCAGAATAGCATGGCCTGTGTTTCTCTATTTAAAAGGGGAAAAGAAAATCACAAATCTGCATGGGAAATTTCCCAACAAAAGGCTTACGCCTGACTTTACCCCTTTTTCTTCATACCAACCAAGGTTAGATAATCACAAACAGAACTTTACCCTCCTTCCTAGGATTGTTGTAAGGATTAAATGAAATAAAATTACTCTGTCAAGTGCAAAATGCCACATAAATATTAGGCTATTACATGAAGGAAACTGGTATCATTCCAGGTTTGTGCTGGAGACAGCAACAATGAACTAAACAGACAGCTGGGCAAATCTGCCAGACAGGAAGCATATCTGACTCTTGAACACAGGCTAGATTCCCTTCTGCTGAGCTATACCTGCCAGACTGGAAGCCCGTGGTGCTCCGGTCATGAATGGACACGTCCTGTCCAGGGCTTCCAAGGCCTTACCACAGGCTGGCCTTTGGCTCCAGCCTGCAGTGCTGGCCCAGGGCCAAGTCTGGGTTAACTTCCCCTTCTAGTTTTCCTGGTACTGCCTTTCCGGTACCATAAGGCATTAAGCCAGAGTCAGGTTTTGCAGAGCACAAGTGGCCCAAGAATGAGAACATTCCTTCCTTCATACTAGGGAACTCCCTCCTCTTTCCCCTAAAAGCATTCCTATTTCTACTTCTTCTCTGGTTCTCATCTGCTCCAGGGCTCCAGATTAGGGTGTAGGAGGTCAAGAAGCTAAGAAAAGAGGGAAGGAACAAGTTTGTCTTATTGACCATTCTTCTAAATTGAGTCTCAACTGCTCTCCACTAGTGCTACTTCCTTGCTAACTTCTTGCTTTCAGGAGCTGGAACGTAATAGGTTCTTAATAACTATTAGCCAAAGGAACACAAATATCAGATTATTTGTGGAGATTTTGTGGGTTCAGTTCCAGACCACCACAATAAAGCAAATATCTCAATAAAGTGAAAATTTTGGCTTCCTAATTCATATAAAAGTTGTGTTTACAACACACTGACATCTATAAAGTCAACAGCATTATGCCTTAAAAATATACCTGAAGTGAAGTGAAGTCACTCAGTCGCGTCCGACTCTTTGCGACCCCATGGACTGTAGCCTACCAGACTCCTCCCTCCATGGGATTCTCCAGGCAAGAGTACTGGAGTGGGTTGCCGTTTCCATCTCCACGGGATCTTCCCAACCCAGGGATCGAACCTGGGTCTCCTGCATTCCAGGCAGACACTTTAACCTCTGAGCCACCAGGGAAGCCCAAACTAAAAATACTTTATTGTTGAAAACCCTAACCATCATCCGAGTCTTTAGCAAGTCGAAGTAATATCAAAGATCACTGAACAGAGATCACGATGATAAATAATAATCAAACAGTCTGAAATATTGTGAGAAGGAATAATATTGAAATATTTGAAATATTGTGAGAAGGACTAAATTGTGACACAGAGACATGAAGTGAGCAAATACTGTTGAAAAAGAGCACCAACAGACTTGTTTGATATGCAGGGTTTTCACAAATCTTCACTTGGTAAAAATGAAGTATTTGTGAAGCACTATAATGTATGCCTGCATGCTCAGTTGCTTCAGTCCTGTCCGATTCTTTATGCCCCATGGACTGTAGCTCACCAGGCTCCTCTGTCCATGGGATTATTCAGCAAGAATACTGGAGTGGGTTGCCATTTCCTCTTCCAGGGGCTCTTCCCATCCCTATGTTTCCTGTGTTGGCAGGCAGATTCTTTACCACTGAACCACCTGGGAAGCCAAAGCACAGTAAAGTGAAGCGTGATAAAACAAAGTACATCTGGGTCAAACGAAGTCCAAAGCCTTTTCCTGGACCCTGACCTCCCCTATTCCTGCTTGCTTTTCATCTGTTTTTATATTCAGAAACTAGGGCAGCTTCAGCGTGGTTTCAGATTAACTTTGATTTTAGTTCTTTATGCACAAAGGATCACTTTCAGCACATCCATACTTTCATGTGAGTTTTAAGAAGAAAAAGGAACTTAAAAAAGGGACAAACCTTACTTTCTATCTATTACTCAGAAGGGACAGAATCAATGTGACAATATATAAATGTGTGTCTGTTTAGGAGTGGCATGAAAAGATTGTGAGGTTGTGTTATTTTCTATAGGAGAATGGAAGAGACACCCTAGCTGGAAAGCACAGTTGCTAACAGTAGAGGCAGATTAACTCCTACCAAAGACAGAAGGTAAAGGGGGAACAACTTGAAAATCATGCTGCTCACTCCTATCTCCAGATGCCCTAGATCAGGAGGGGAGAGCCAGGGTTTTCTGGTGTTCAGTGGTGGAATAGTGTTCCACTGCTACAGCACATCAACTGTGAAACCCAGGTGGTATCAAATACTCAGATATACATGTAGTTGGAATGACAGAAGGAGATGAGAGAGAATGGGGCAGAAAAAAAGTGTTTTAAAAAACAGTGGCTAAGACTGCTTAATTTGATGAAAGACAGAAATTTGTAGATACAAGATTATAAATGAACACTAAGCAGAATAAACAAAAAAAGGTTCACACTGATGTATACCAGAGTCAGGTTACTGAAAGCCAAAGCCTAACAGCAACTCTCAAAAGCAGCAAGAGAAAATAATATATTACACAGAGGGAAAGTGATCCGATCAACAGCCAACTTTCCTCTGAAACCATGGAGGCTAGAGAGAAGGAAAAACACCATTAACATGCTGAAACTAAAAAAACCATCCTGTCAATCCAGAACTCTATATACAGGGGATGTGTTATTCAATTATGAAAGAAAAATAACAATATTTTCAGATAAAGTACAACTAAAAAGATTTGTAGCCAACAGATCTACAATAGAAGAAACACTAAAAGAAGCTCTTCAAGTTGAAGGGAACTATAAGATGGAAACCTTCATTCAACGGGGAAGAATGAAGCACATCAAAAATAAGCATATGAATAAATTAAAAAAATATTTTTTGCTCCTTTTCTCTTAATTTCTTTATAAATTGCTTATAGTACTGTCTTGGGAGATTTATTACTTGCAGAGGTATTACATATGAGCTCATAGCCTTCCTACTCTGTATTTATCTTATGGGATGCTTAGAGTCTGGAATTGCTTTTGCTCTCTATTTGAGCCTCTTCCCATTACTAAGAATTTGTTATGTGGGTTGACTGGGTAGTAATGTGGTGAGGGACAAAAATCTTTGAAAGCCAACAGAAACGGAGATTGCTAGAACATAGAATATACATGGTTGGGAGGGAGAATCAGTGCAGGGAAGGAAAACATTGAGATTAAATGTTCTCACGGTAAAAGCAAAGTTACCAGGAACAGGCCTTCAATCTGTCCTAATCTGTGGCAGAACTTGGGGAAGAGAAATGTAACATATTTAGTCCACTACCTAATTTCTCAACCTTCTCACCCTACAATAATTCCTAATCTTCTTAAGGCTTGACAGGTATGTCTATACATCTTTAGATAGTACTTAGTTCCTCCAGGTATCTGATTTCCAGTTGGTGGAGGAAGTGAAAAAGAGGTGGTAGGATTTGGGAAATATTAAGGGGAGAAATTACAGAATCAGTTCCAGGGCGCACCCTGTGATGAGAAGAGGAAGTCAAAGAATTGGGATTGTGGTAGTATCACCCATATGAATCATCAATGCTGAAAGAGTAGGATAGGATGGACACACTGGCCTCAGAGCTCTGAATGGAAACTTGAGATATAATGTTTTAGTGTTTGGATACTATAGGCTTCCAGTTGTATTCAGGACTTCAATTTCCATCAGAGGTTCTTAGCTTTTTGGTTTATTTTAGGAAGACTTAATGGAGAAGGCAATGGCACCCGACTCCAGTACTCTTGCTTGGAAAATCCCATGGATGGAGGAACCTGGTAGGCTGCAGTCCATGGGGTTGTGAAGAGTTGGATACGACTGAGCGACTTCACTTTCACTGTTCACTTTCGTGCATTGGAGAAGGAAATAGCAACCCACTCCAGGGTTCTTGCCTGGAGAATCCCAGGGATGAGGGAGCCTGGTGGGCTGCCGTCTATGGGGTTGCACAGAGTTGGACACGACTGAAGTGACTTAGCAGCAGCAGGAAGACAAATTTTTTTATTAAATTTCTTTATAACTATTCCTTTCTATAAAGTTCATTTTTGTCCTACCAAGGATTTAGCCTCCTCCTTTAAAAAGAAGGAGGACTCAGGGTGAATGGTATCAGGTCCAGAACCCAGAAACACAAATGACATTGATCAGACAATGGGAGGGAAATGGAGACTGGCTATCAATTGGCCTATTGGGAATAAAAATAGGTTTTACCTTACAGACCATCCCTTTGGAGAATTACCTTGAGAAGGATTCAGAGGCTTGGACTGAAGCACAGACTCTGAAAAGGGATCATAAATAATTGGTGATGTCTGTCATGGGAATAAGACCATGTGCTCAAGAGTGCTGTCTGTAGCTTGGGTGGTTTGTTTGCAGACTGATTGGTCCCCAGCAGATACAGGATAGACTGACTGGTCTCTAGTAGATAAATGGCTTCCTAGGCTAATGCAAGGAAGTCAGGTTTTTCTGTGTCACTGACTCAGGACCTGTCTATCAAGTCTAAGTCAGGTCCAAATCAAAGAGGGGAAAAACATTGAACGTGAGAGCGGGAAAAGCCTGTTTATCATTACTGATGTTTGCTAAGTTCCTCACAGGAGTTGCCTGTCTAGTTCAGATAGGCCTGGTCTCCCGAGTCACGCCTCTTAGTCCGCTGGCTACATTCACATGCCCCAACGTGTTAGAATGAAAGGAAGCCATGGATCTTTTGCTCTGCACAGATTTCTCCTTTTCCAACGAGTCATGGTGTATGAATTTTGTACATGGATCCATCCTACACTCCACGTGTAAAGCCAACAAAAATCTTGGGTCTTGAACCCCCACTTTGTTATGCCCATAGGAACCACCGAAGCCACCTCTAACCTCAAATAACAAAAAGCCTTTCTCTTGAAGGAGTGCTGTGTCAAGGGCAAGCTCCCCATAAATGGTGGTGACTTGAGTTATTTAGTCTTTTGTGAGGAGACTAGGATCTGAAAGGGGAGAAAAAACAGATGCTGAACTTGAGCTTCCTGTCAGGCTGGCCCTCAGGTGCGGAAGAAAGTTCAGCATCTGGAGGGCCACAGGTCGTGGAATTCACGGAAAGATGTCTTCTTATTGCTTGGCCAGAGTATTGGAGGTAGCTGCTTTGCGTGTGGATGGGGGCTGAAAGGCTCCTTTCTTGTCCTTTTTTGTTTGTTATAGTGAGGGATACTGAATGGACGACTGTTGGTGCTGCTGCTGCTAAGTCGCTTCAGTCGTGTCCGACTCTGTGCGACCCCACAGACAGCAGCCCCCCAGGCTCCCCCTGTTCCTGGGATTCTCCAGGCAGGAACACTGGAGTGGGTTGCCATTTCCTTCTCCAATGCATGAAAGTGAAAAGTTAAAGTGAAGTCGCTCAGTCGTATCCGACTCTTAGCGACCCCATGGACTGCAGCCCACCAGGCTCCTCCGTCCATAGCATTTTCCAGGCAAGAGTACTGGAGTGGGGTGCCACTGCCTTCTCCAGGACGACTGTTGGGTACGATGAAAGTGAGTCCTTCTAGGGTATTTGAAGGAAAGGCCCGTAACACACCCATGAACAAAGGTGGGAATAACCTATGCCCGCCCCATCCCCATTCCAGGGGAATTGAGCTCCCAGGTGAGAAGGCTCCAGAGAGAACCCCACAGGGACTTGGGGTGGGTGAGGCGCCTGATCAGGGGCGTGCTGGACACCCCTTGGCCCTCTTCCGAAACCTTGGGGTCTGCGGTGGCAGGAAACGCATCACCCAACCCCAACATGTCACCTCGGGGAGGAGGAACCAGGTGGGTCGGCACCCTTCCAGGAAGGGCTGCCGGGGCTGAAAGGGTCCAGGGCTTCAGGGCCTCCCCGAGGGAAGAGACGAGCATGTGGACCAGGCCCGCGGGGTCCGCGGCCTCGGGACTTCGGGGGTGATGAGCCGCGCCCGGGCCAATTTCGGGCTCCCACGGGAGTACGAGTCGGTGCCCGCCAGCGGGCGGGCGGGCCGTCAACTGCCCGGCCCGTCGCCTCCCTCCCCGCCCCCCGGCTTCCTGCGGAGGCCGCGGCCGCCATGTTGTGGGGCTGAGGCGGCGCCGCGGAGCCCGAGCGGCCGTGACAGGCTGCGCAACAGGTTCGCTGTCGGCGGCCTGACGACGAAGCAGGCGCGGCGGCGGCGGCTGCGAGCAGGTCTCCCGGCATCCGCCCGCGCCCGCGCCCGCGCCGCTGGTGCCGAGGGGCGCAGGGTCGCGCTGTGACGTGCGGGAGGCGCGGCGGGCGCACCAGGTGGGTGAAGCAGCTGCCCCGGCTGCGGCAGGGCGCGGGGCAGGTGCGGGCGCTGCCGCGTCCGCCGCGGGGAGGCTCGCGGGTCGGGCTGGGAGGCGGCTGCGCGCCCCGCACGACGCGGAAGGGCCCTCGGGAACCCCGGAGGCCCCCGAACTAGGCCCCTGGCAGTCTTGGCGGCGCCGGGCGGAAACCTCCGGCCCCGGGTTCCTGCCCCCGCGGCGCGGCCAGGGCGGACAGCCAGGAGCCGGGGCCGGGCTGCCTCTTCCCCGCGGCCAAACCCTGGACCCCGGCCGCGGCCTCTTCTGGCAGGTGCGGACGCGGCGGCGGGCCCCCTCGCTTTCGGGGTGCGGGCAGAAGCGAACCAGCTCTGAGGTGCACCCGCCCGCTTCCTCGGGGCCCCATTTTATTTTCACAGAGTTGGTTTTCCTCCTTGGAATGGTTGGTGCGGAATGTCAGGTGAGCCGCATCCCAGTGCGTCAAAGTAGCCCGAGTCACGAGAGGCCAGTGGGCGGATGCTCTGAGTCCGCCGCTCTCATTAAACCAAAGTTGGGAAATGTTACAATTTGAGTTCAGCGTTATTGAGTTCCAGGGTATACAGGAAGCACGGAGAGCTGTAATCTCTTGAACCAGAGTAAAAGTTGATTGCTTTTATAATTCTTTTTGAAGACGCCTGCATGTGTATAGTGAATGGGTAAACCGAGGCTGAAATGCAGATGGCTGTGCATTTTGTAAAAAGATGATGTATTTGGATTTATTAATCCTGTGCGTTATAGTGGAGTGATTGCTGATGGCAAGTATGCTTCACTTGAGACTTGTATTAATTAGGAATATTTTTGATAGAATACTTTGTGATAGGAATTAAGCTTAACACAAAAATGTTTGCTTTGCTAAATGCACTAGTTTGTTTTTGCTAGGGTTTACTTGCTTACCCAGAAATAGGCGAGTGTGCCTTGAAATTTTGTGTTGTCCTAGTCAGCTTAATTTAGGTAGCAGAGACTCCAGGTTAAGCTTCTTAAGCCTCTTAAGAAAAGTAATTGCCTCTCTCCCTGTGCTGCTTTGCTGTGTTGTTAATCAGTGGTAAAACCTAAATACAATCTAGAAACATCAAGTAAAACCCTTACATAAATTAATAATGACGTCTCTCAAAATTTAAAGATAGTAGCAATTTTGATGTGCTAGGTTTCTTTGGCTGTGCCTACGGTTCCCTTGTAATTTATTTCCCCCAGCTTTATTGAGATATGCTTGACATATATTCCTTATTACTTCAAAAGTAGGTAAGGTGAAAGTTGTTTCTAAAAGCTTCGTTTAAGGACAAACAGAATTTTGTGTTTTTTTGGAAGCCATGGAAAAAAATGTGCATGGCTGCTGATTTAATGTAGTAGCAATGAGCCTCACGAAAGCTTGCATTTTTAAAAATACTTTAATGCATGTAGTTTTTTGCTTACCTTTATAACAAAGGTAGAATTGTTTGAGAAAACTTGATCTGTACTGAATTATTGGGCAGGGAGGTACTATTGTTAGTTCAGCATATCTCATGGCTAAAATCCAGATCTCGACAGAATATGAGAAAATGTGTTATACAATTGCTGGGATTAGAATTATAGTTTTTTAAAAATTTGTATTTTCACAAAATCTGAATAGTAAAAGGAACTTCTATACATCCATCACCCAAACTCAGCAGCTTTCAAGACTGAAAGCTTTGCCCATCTCTTTCTTCCTTTATTTTTTTTCACTCTATAGACTTACCATATCTCTTTTTTAAACTGTAAATTTTCTTACATAACCTTAAGGTTTTTATCTTTAATGCAGTTTCAGAAATTTCTATCTAGTAAGACAAAAACACCATTTATTGGGTATCTACTTCAGCTACTTTCCTCAGTATTAAAATATATTTACCATTTTTGTCATTTATTGAACACTTACTGCCTCCCAGGCTCTGTGTTGTGTTATATAATCATTTAGGCTCACAGAGACCCTATGAGTAGTTCTTTCCCACCCATCAAATAGAAAAGTGAAATGTTAACCTGGAGGTTAACAGAGCTTCTTTAGGTTAACTGAGTTACTCTATGTCACTGAGCTAGTAAGCCAAGTTTCAAACCAAGATTCTTCTAACTTCAGCACCTGTTCCTTATCTGGTACAATCATCTTGGTTCAGAAATTTAAACAAAAGGTTATTTGGGCATTCAGTGTTTGTTGAGTAAATGAATGAAAGTTTTGATACGTATTATTCCATCAATAAGTAGCATTTTTATATACTATATTTATTTGTAAAGCATTTATATTAACAAGTTCCAGAAATGATTCAGAATAAGCTAATTACCTTACTCAAAATATGGTGGTATTTTATTACCATACAACAGTGTGTATGCCTGTTTTTCTTTTTTTATATTCTGATATTTTCAGTACCTTATTTATGGAAAAATGTATGGAATAACTATTAATATTTATGAAGAAAGGCTAAAAATAGGCAGACGTTTTGTGTGCCAATTGTTAAAGGCAGGATTCCAAGTGTGAAGTATAAAAATAATGTTTAGGATTAGTTCTGTAAAAGAATAGTGCTATAGATGAAGCTGCATCAGCAACGCTGTATTTTTTACTTGAGTTTATTTTTCACTTTTTACCATTCTCTACCTACAAAGCACGATGACTAAATTAGAGTCCTGTTGGGTAGAGTGTGCATATTGGTATTCTTCAGCAGGAGGAACTGAACTGGTCTTAAATGATCTACAGGCAGAGAGGAAGTGGGGGAGGGGGGAAGGAAACTGAGCAGAAAAAGAACACATCTGAGCGAATACATCAAGAAATAATGTATTTTTACAACTGTAAGAGGGCACCATATTTCATTTTCAAATATTCTGAGAGATTAATTTAAAAATTAATTTCACAGCTATATCAGGACACTGAATGATTTGTTTATGAAGTTATTCAGCAGCGGTTATGGTAGACAGAGATCTAATACCAGACGGCAGACTTTTAACTTGTTTTACTTAAGCAACTGTTTTATGTTTTCCAGATCATTTTTTCACTAGTGCATATTCATTTTAGAAAAAGTATATGTGTTTCAATAAAAATTTTATTTATTTTGGTCTGGATAAAAGTACAGGCCTTTAAGTTAAGCCTCCTGCTTATATCTGTTTTGAGCAACTTTAATTCTCTTAGCTTCTGTTTCCTCATTTGTAAAATGGGGAAAATAACAGTATCTATCTCATAGTGCTGTTGTATGTAATATAAAGTCCTTACCACAGTGATTTCTGCTTGGTATAAGTGCTTAATAAATGTTACATATTCCAACTTATTTCAAAGAGAAATTTCAAAACTGAACTTAGTCTTCTTTCTATTTTTTATTTATTAAAAAAATTTTTGCTCTTAATGTTTAATCTTATCATCAAAACAATCCATAAAAGAAGACGGGAAAATAGAGTAGAACTTAGCCACAATCCTTTCTCCCAACAAAGAATCTGCATTTTTAGTCCCCTTAATTTGGGGGAGGGTGGGAGGCGAGCCTAAAAGAAGCAAATGTTCTATATCTGGAAAAGAAGCTACTGCTTTGGTTTATTACTTTGAAGTCTTTGAATCCACATGCTTAAATAACTTCTACTTTTCAGTGTGAGGAATATTTGGCTACTATGAGGTTGATAATGGGTAAGAATGACCAAGAACAGTGTCAAACTGCAGAGCCCATAGATAAGGACCCAGTAGGGTTTGCTTGGACAGTTTGGAGGACACTGATAACTTGCTGTATCGTTTCATTTTTGCTTAAAAATAGGTATTTGGACACTTTCTTTACCACCTTGCCACTCCTCCTTCACACTTAAGAATGATTGCTTAAATATGAGAATTAAGCAGGTCAAATTAATAAATTTCACAATTTATGCAACATTTGAGGACTTTACTTTCAGTGAGTGTGTGCTAAGTTGCCTCAGTCGTGTCTGACCCTTTGTGACCCTGTGGACTGTGCCTTTGCGATGCTGTGTATGGACTGTAGCCCGCTAGGTTCCTCTGTCCATGGAATTCTCTAGGTAAGAATACTGGAGTGGGTTGCCATGCCCTCCTCCAGGGACTCTTCCTGACTGAGGGATTGAACCTGTGTCCTTTACGTCTTCTGCATTGGCAGGCGGGTTCTTTACCACTAGTGTCATGTGGCAAGCCCTTTTAATGAGTATGAAATACTTTTTGGTGAATATAAGTGAGAACTTAGAGATTAATGAAGTTTGCTGAGAATGAAGCAGACTAGGAATGCTTGCATAGCATTCATTCTCTAACTTTATGGTAAGCCCTGAAAACCTGAATGGTAAAGAAGACTTGAGATTTAATTTCCCTTTATTCTCTTCTTCTCACTAGAGGCGTTTTAGGCTTTACCTCTGCTAAAGCTCCAGTGAAATGCTTAGACAACCTGTATTAGAAGACTTTCCCTCCTCACTTTTCCTTTCTTCTGGTGTGTGGTCTTCATTCCATATATATGTGTGTGTGTGTGTGTGTATGTATATATATATATATTTATTTATTTATTTTGGCTGTGCAGATGTAGGATCTTAGTTCCCTGACCAGGGATTGAACTCATGCTCCCTGCCATGGAAGTGTTGAGTCCTAACCACTGGACTGCCAGAGAAGTCCCTTCCTTCCATGAATCTGACTGAAATTTTTTCCTCCTTCCAGCATCCTAGTTTCTACATCCAGGATCTAGGGTTCCACTGTTCCCTGAAAGCTGAGTTACTTGGATGATTGAGATGGCTTAAAGAGCCATGCCATTTAGGTTTGAGACAGATACAGATAACTCAAAGCTTTCTGACCACTCCTTTCCGGGACCTGGGTTTTATAAAAGTCTTTATAACCTGATGGTCATCCCATCTTGAAAAAGTACGTGCTGCAGCTCCCTCTTATATCCATGTTTACTATTGCTTTCCTTGTTAGGTTGACTTTATCCCAACTTTATCTTTCTAGGGGTTTCAATGGGGGAAAAAAAGCTCCTCTTCCCTCTTGTTCTGCCCTCTGCTTTAACTTTCTTTTATTCTCAGCCTCTTTATTCTTTAAAAAGTTAAACCTAACAGAAGTCACTCATAATTCTTGATACTGAATTCATTCGTTCTTCTAGCAAATAATGAGTGTCTTCATGCCAGGAACTGATCCAACCACTGAGAGTATAAACAGTAAACAAAAAACACAAAAACCCTGCCCTGGGCTACTTGTATTCAGGAATGGGGAGTGGAGACAAAAATGTCTAGGAGTTAGAATTTGCTGAGTGCTATGGAGAAAAATAAGATAGGAAATGGGGCTAGGGAATGTGTGGGCAGTTGGGTGGGGGTAAATGGAGAGAAGTAAGACTTTGCCTTATTCAAAATTATTGAAGAATTCAAAATTAGGATTATTGTACACATTTTATGAGTTAATTTAATAGTATTTCAGATCATTGTGTTTAACAGAAATGTTTATCATTCACTATCTGATTTGGACCCAGTAGATCTCTTAATATTTGTATTTTCTAGTAACTTAAGCCAGAAAACAAAAGACCTCAGGTATAACATGAACCTAGAGCAGATAAGTTCA
>SJXQ01006806.1:62185-149115 GCA_006408695.1 Aepyceros melampus | reverse complement strand
ACTAAAGAGCCTCTTGATGAAAGTGAAAGAGGAGAGAAAAAATTGGCTTAAAGCTCAACGTTCAGAAAACGAAGATCATGCCATCCAGTCTCATCACTTCATGGGAAATAGATGGGTAAACAGTGGAAACAGTGTCAGACTTTATTTTTCTGGGCTCCAAAATCACTGCAGATGGTGATTGCAGCCATGAAATTAAAAGGCGCTTACTCCTTGGAAGAAAAGCTATGACCAACCTAAATAGTATATTCAAAAGCAGAGACATTACTTTGCCGACTAAGGTCCATCTAGTCAAGGCTATGGTTTTTCCTGTGGTCATGTATGGATGTGAGAGTTGGACTGTGAAGAAAGCTGAGCACCAAAGAATTGATGCCTTTGAACTGTGGTGTTGGAGAAGACTCTTGAAAGTCCCTTGGACTGCAAGGAGATCCAACCAGTCCATTCTAAAGGAAATCAACCCTGGGTGTTCTTTGGAAGAAATGATGCTAAAGCTGAAACTCTAGTACTTTGGCCACCTCATGCAAAGAGTTGACTCATTGGAAAAGACTCTGATGCTGGGAGGGATTGGGGGCAGGAGGAGGAGGGAACAACCAAGGATGAGATGGCTGGATGGCATCACTGACTCGATGGGCGTGAGTTTCAGTGAACTCCGGGAGATGGTGATGGACAGGGAGGCTTGGCGTGCTGCGATTCATGGGGTAGCAAAGAGTCGGACACGACTGAGTGACTGAACTGAACTGCACTGAATGAAGGTAATGGTGACCTCCTTCAAAAGGCCCCATGCATGCACTGCTGCTCTCAGTGCCCCCAACCATGCGGCAGGCCACCACCGACCCACACCTCTGCTGTAGACTCCTGGACACTCACAGGCAAGTCTGGATCAGTCTCTTTGCGAGTCACTGCTCCTTTCTCCCAGAGAAGGCTATGGCACCCCACTCCAGTACTCTTGCCTGGAAAATCCCATGGGCGGAGGAGCCTGCTAGGCTGCAATCCATGGGGTTGCGAAGAGTCGGACATGACTGAGCACTTCACTTTCAATTTTAACTTTCATGCATTGGAGAAGGAAATGGCAACCCACTCCAGTGTTCTTGCCTGGAGAATCCCAAGGACAGCAGAGCCTGGTGGGCTGCTGTCTATGGGGTCTCACAGAGTTGGACATGACTGAAGCGACTTAGCAGCTGCAGCAGCTCCTTTCTCCTGGGTCCTGGTGCACAAGGTTCTGTTTGCGCTCTCCAAGAGTCTGTTTTTCTGGTCCTGTGTAAGTTCTGGTGGCTCTAAGGTGAGTTAATGGTAACCTCCTCCAAGAGGGCTTATGCCATACCGAGGTCTGCTGCCCCCAGAGACCCTGTCCCTGCGGCAGTCCACTGCTGACCTGTACCTCCTCAGGAGACACTCAAACACAGTTCTGTCTCAGACTCTGGGTCCTGGTGTGTACAAGGTTTGCTTGAGCCCTCTGAGTGTCTCTGGCGGGTATGAGGTTTGATTCTAAATGCAACTTCACCCCTTCTACCATCTTGCTGGGACTTCTCCTTTGCCCCTGGACATGGGGTATCTCCTCAAAGTTGCTCCAGCACCAAGCAGCCATGTGTTGGAATCCAGGTTAGTGTGATACATAAAAATGATGGAAAAGTAGGGGATTAAAATAAAATACATCAAAAGTAGAACTTTTGCAGGTTTTTTGACCTTGCCCACATCAAATGAAAGCAGTGCCTGGTGCTC
The DNA here is from genome assembly GCA_006408695.1 of Aepyceros melampus. Taxonomy (NCBI): domain Eukaryota; kingdom Metazoa; phylum Chordata; class Mammalia; order Artiodactyla; family Bovidae; genus Aepyceros; species Aepyceros melampus. Next base: position 147,399 of record SJXQ01006806.1, on the reverse strand, counting down.
AGTGACCTCTCTGAAAAGAAGAGCAGCAATTAGGACTGCACAGATTATGAACTTGCAGTGAATTTAACAAGCTTCATAAGAGGCCAGTCCGTAATAAGCTTACCACTGGAAGTGGAAAACGTCAGACAGAAGTGCTGGTTTACAAATATGCATCCTGGCCAAACTTCAGATAGCCATTCATAGAAGAGCCAAAGTTTCCATGAATCAGAAGTGTAAGTAACAACCACCCATGTAGGTGGAAGGAGCACCAGAGCCTCCAAGCTATAACTAGCTCCTACAGAAGCCCTCTTTATTATATGATTAATTTTCATTAGAATATAATTGTAAGACATGGTCACACTAATGTTGGGTGATGGGTATATTTTAATTCACAGCTTAAGAGAGAAATGAACAGAAATGAAGTGACCTGCTCACATGGCATTATTGTTGTTTAGTCGCTAAGTCGTGTCTGACTCTTTTGTGACCCCATGGACTGTGGCCCGGCAGATTTCTCTGTCTATGGGATTTCCTGGCAAGAACATTGGAATGGGTTGCATTTACCCCTGTCTCCTGCATTTCATTCCTTTGGGCAGCAAGACTGGGAAATGTTGAGGGATGTTAGTTTCCATGCAGCTTCTTGGCCTCTATGGCAAGCTTTAAATATTGGGAACAACCAGGAGATCCCTCTCGGCTTTGTCTTGGACAAACCATTGACTCTTCCCTCCTGTGGTTGCACTTGGCTGGCTCTGACCTTGATTCTCTGGTTGCTTAAGCTGTGATTGCAACATACCCTACCTTCTGACGGGTTGCTGGCCATACAACTCTTGACCTGAGACCCTCATGCATGCTAAATCCTTTTTAGTGTGGCCAGAGGGAGGGGAATTTAATTGCTTTGGCTCAACAATCAATCATCTTCACTCTTTGTTTCTGAAGTCTTGCCAGAGACATTTTCTAATTCAACCTTTCAAGATCTTTCTCTGTACCCAGTTGGTCCTCTTATTTCTATTTCTCTTCATTTTGTATCCTTGTGTTTCCATCTTTTAACATATAATAGTTATCGACTATTGACTATATTTCAAGGTCATTGAAGGTAAGAAATACGTATATGTATAACCTCATAGATTCCATGGGTTATGCTGGGCACTGGAGAAAATCCACAAGTCTCTATCTCCATATATATAACATACACATATGTGTGTGTGTGTGTGTGTGTGTATATATATATATATATATTTATGGACTTCCCAGGTGGCATTAGTGGTAAAGAACCCACCTGCCAATCCAGGAGGCATAAGAGAGGCGGATTTGATCCCTGGGTCAGGAAGATCCCCTGGAGGAGGGCATGGCAACCTACTTTAGTATATTTTTGCCGGAGAATCTCATGGACTGAAGAGCCTGGTGGGCTATAGTCCAAAGTGTCGTAAAGAATTGGACACGACTGAAGCAACTTAGTGCACGCACGCACGCACGCACGCGTACACACACACACACACACACACACACACACATATACTGAGTAAATAAACCACTGAGTGCATTAATGGATCCAACTCAGGGGCTCTTGAGAGGACTTGTCAATATATACGACCATATTATAGTTTATTAGAAGATAAGAGATTGAATTCATATTTCCTTGTGTAAATATATATATATGCACTACTTTGAATCATGGCCCAATGTCCATAGCTTCTGAGGCAAACTAGCAATGCTTCAAAACTTGATAATTTTCACATTGGTAGGTGCTGGAAGGTTCTAAGATGATGGCTTAATTGAAATTTCTCCAGCTTCTTCAATTGTCAGAACTCAGTGCTATTCTGAGAGGGAGCTCTGCGATCCCCATGGTAACAGAGCTCCATTAAAGGCATGACATCACAAAGCTGTGCTTGTTTGAGGACACCTGGGAATTTTAGTATAGACGGAAATGCCATTAAAGGCAAATTATACATACATAGTCTGTGTAATTATGTGCTCATGTATAGATATGCCTAATTTAGTCTCACTTTTCATTTCATCCCATTTATCATTAGGCTTTTAACTACTCGAATCTCAACCATGAATATAGTTCAAGGTGCTTTATCTTCTTGGAGAAGAGCTTGTCTGAATTTTGGGATAAATATCTACCATTAATGTGGTGCTGCTCTTGAGAAGAAAAGAAAAAAAATCCTTTGCTTAGCTACTTATATTCCTTTTAACATAATTAAGAGAATGTTGATTCTTATATCCTCTGAAATGGAGAAACTTATCATCTCCATGCAAAATTATCCAACACCATGCACCCTGTCTGGCTATTCATAGTTTAGATTGGTTCTAGTAGCTTGCCTAAAGGGAGAATTTTAGAGTTTTTAGGAGAATTTAGAGTTATGAGAAGGGATTGTATAGAAAATTTGGGTCAGTCACCTCAAGGATCTTTTATGTCTTTTTTTCTGATTTCAAAAATCGGTCAAAATATTCAAACAATTAGTTATTTTGTAGTTGCCTCTAAACACTTTGATCGGTGTCTTCTGGTTTCCCTTTCTATCTGAAATACTGCTTTTAATCGCTCCATTTTCATATTATACAGTGGAGAAAGGCAGACTTGATGCACTCTGAGAGTGCAGGAAAATATGACAAGGTGAAAAGCTAGCTATGAAGTTGATTAGCTCACAAATAATATAAACTCGATAGGGCTTATAAGAAGAAAGAATGACTCATTTGCATGGCTTGTGTTGTAGGAACACACATGTCTAAGTGTTTCCACCAGTTGAAGAGGTGCTCCAGCTGAAGTATCTGCCAAGGTGACTTTTCTCTCCAGGGTGTTTTTAAAGGTTCCGATAGCACTGTTTCCCCAGTCCCCACCTGCTTCCCCATACATTTGTTAGAATTGGTAGATATGAGGCTGAACACTTGGCTTTGTTTATGACATTGAGTCAAACTGAAGTGAGTTCTTTTAAATGAAAGTCTAATGCCGTTTTTCCTAAATAATAGCTATGTGTGGTCTCTTCATTGACATTCATAATTTTGTTATGGAAAAAACTTGTTACATTTTCTACATTTCAGATGAGTTCTGAGCAGTGATCTCCATCAGGATTTTCCTGAGGGCTAGGTGAACAAAATATCTGAGGATCAAAAATTGCTTTCTCTATGTTAAATCCCATACAATTATAAGTAATTTTTTTTTTCAATGACAAAAATGTTCAAATAGGAGGTTAATGTTGGAAGGAAACTTAGGAAACATGTAGTTGAATACCTTCATTTTTTGAAAATGAGGAAACTAAGGCAGAGGAAGAGGTTATGTAGCAGAGCAATAGCAGGAAACCAGGAATCCCAGCTACACAAGTTTCTCGCTAATATATGGAAATATATGTAGAAATGTACATACAATATATGTATGCCCATAATATATGTGTGCATGCAATATATGTACCTATACACATTTCATATATATGAAAATATAGTTTGAATCCTCATTTTATCGCACTTCTTATGACTCAGATGTAGTCTGTAAGGGCTTCCCTGGGGGCTCAGCTGGTAAAGAACCTGCTTGCTAGTGCAGGGATGCAGGTTTGACCCCTGGGTTGGGAAGATCCCCTGGAGTAGGAAATGGCAAGACACTCCAGTGTTCTTGCCTGAAAAGTTCCATGGACAGAGGAGCCTAGCAGGCTGCAGTCTGCAGGGTCACAAAGAGTCGGACATGACTGAGTACGTGCGTGCACACACACACACAATCTGTGAGCCGATAGCACTGCCATCTCACACACACACACACACACACACACACACAGAGCGCTGTGACCCTGCAGCGCGGCTGGGTCTTTGTTGCTGCCTATGGCTTTTCTCTAGTTGCGCTGAGAGGGGCTACTCTTGTTTAGGGGCGTGGGCTTCTCTTGTTGCGGAGCACAGGCTCTAGAATTCAGGCTCCGAAGTTACGGCACATGGGCTTAGCTGCTCCGTGGCTTGCGGAATCTTGCTGGACTGGGGGTCGAACCCATGTCCCCTGCAGTGGTTTAAATAGTCTGATTGGAGGCTAAATCCAGTTCTGAGAAAGTCCCATTAACCTTTAATCCTCTGCCACTTCTTGGGAATTTCAGAGTAAGAGTGTCATCAAGCTTTGGGTTAAGATTTGATGTTATTAGACCTTTGTGCATTAGTGTCACTGAAAGATCAAGCACCAGTCCCTGAGGATGGAAGAAAAATACAGGGGCCCTGAACGCCTGGGACTAAGACAGGTGGAGATGAGGACCAACAGAGGCTGATCCGTTGGAGAGGTCCTTGTAGACAGTTGAAGACAAGTGGCCTGTTACCCTCTTAAGAGCTGAGCTGACTCTGATGAGGTCCCCGGTGGCAGGGAGCCAGTAGAGGGGGAGCCCTCTCACTTTGGATCTCAACTGAGCAGCTGCCACTGTGTGTGGACTCGGTACCAGGAGACAAGCATCGTTCCACACTGGGTCTCTTTGCCTAGCTATAAGGTGGTGGGGTTTTGGATGTTTATTAGGTATTTATTTCCTTTTGTCTGAGAGGTGTAAAGAAAAGGAATTTTTTTTTTGGTATCTTCTTTTTTGTTAATTTATTTATTTTAATTGCAGGCTAATTACTTTACAATACTGTGGTGGTTTTTCCTATACATTGACATGAATCAGCCACAGGTGTACATGTGTCCCCCATCCTGGACCCCTCTCCCACCTCCCTCCCCTCCCCATCCCTCAGGGTCATCCCAGTGCACCAGCCCTGAGCACCCTGTCTCATGCATCAAACCTGGACTGGGGATCTGTTTCACATATGATAATAATATACATGTTTCAGTGCTATTCTCTCAAATCATCCCACCCTCGCCTTCTCCCACAGAGTCCCAAAGTCTGTTCTTTACATCTATGTCTCTTTTGCTGTCTCGCTTACAGGGTCATTGTTACCATCAAGAAAAGGAATTCTAAATTGGAAAAGTGGCAAGCTGGGGTCTGTAACCTGAAGATAGGTTTAGGAGGGCTGAATAAGGAGGGGACAGTTCACATCTGCTTGGATGCAGTATTCTTGCCTGGAGACTCCCACGGACAGAGGAGCCTGGTGGGCTGCAATCCACAGAGTCAGACACGACTGAAGCCAGTTGGCACCCACTTCCCCCTGGCCCTTTATTCTGGTCAATGGTGCTCTTACATTTGGGGAATAGCCCCACAACCAGGAGCTGCCCCATTGCACGAGCTTATTCTCTGACCTTCAAAGGTTTTTTGCACTATGTGAATGCTCACCACAAACGTCCCTCTGAGGGTTGAGGAGGGAACAGGCACACCTAGTCTAAAGGGATATTTGAGGATTTACTAAAGGACATTTTTTTTCTTAGCTGCTGAGCTGACAATGCTGATCTGAATGTCCTCCAGTATTTTCCTGTCTTTATTTTGTAAATGATTAATGGAAGGAATGATGCTAAAACTGAAGCTCCAGTACTTTGGGCACCTTATGCGAAGAGTTGACTCATTGGAAAAGACCCTATGCTGGGAGGGATTGGGGGCAGGAGGAGAAAGGGACGACCGAGGATGAGATGGCTGGATGGTATCACAGACTCAATGGACGTGAGTCTGAGTGAACTCCGGGAGTTGGTGATGGACAGGGAGGCCTGGCGTACTGCGATTCATGGGGTCGCAAAGAGTCGGACACGACTGCGCGACTGAACTGAACTGAACTGAATATATTAAAAAGAATCCCTGCTCTGCATGCATTCATCGATTTTACGTGTATGTGTTTGATTCAGTTTCCAGATGGAAAAACACTTTTGCTACCCAGTTTATAGTCCTTCAGAGTACATCCTGAGAAACGCTGGGCTGGATGAAGCACAAGCTGGAATCAAGATTGCCGGGAAAAATATCAATAACCTCAGATATGCAGATGACACCACCCTTATGGCAGAAAGTGAAGAGGAACTAAAAAGCCTCTTGATGAAAGTGAAAGAGGACAATGAAAAAGTTGGCTTAAAGCTCAACATTCAGAAAACTAAGATCATGGCATCTGGTCCCATCACTTCATGGCAAATAGATGGGGAAGCAGTGAAATAGTGACAGATTTGATTTTGGGGGGTTCCAAAATCACTGCAGATGGTGATCACAGCCATGAAATTAAAAGACCCTTACTCTTTGGAAGGAAAGTTATGACCAACCTAGACACCATATTAAAAAGCAGAGACATTGCTTTGCCAACAAAGGTCTATCTAGTCAAAGGTATGGTTTTTCCAGTAGTCATGTATGGATGTGAGAGTTGGACTGTGAAGAAAGCTGAGCACCAAAGAATTGATGCTTTTGAACCATGGTGTTGGAGAAGACTCTTGAGAGTCCCTTGGACTGCAAGGAGATCCAACCAGTCCATCCTAAAAGGAATCAGTCCTGAATATTCATTGGAAGGACTGATGCTGAGGCTGAAACTCCAGTACTTTGGCCATCTGATGTGAAGAGCTGATTCATTGGAAAAGACCCTGATGCTAGGAAAGATTGAAGGTGGGAGGAGAAGGGGATGACAGAGGTGAGATAGTTGGATGGCATCACTGACTCAATGGACATGAGTTTGAGTAAACTCCGGGAGTTGGTGATGGACAGGGAAGCCTGGCCTGCTGCAGTCCAGAGGGTCTCAAAGAATTGGACATGACTGAGTGACCAAACTGAACTGAACTGAACTGAACTTACAGTCCTTCAGCCAGGATGACATGAGAAACTTATTTCGGTCTCCTCATTCACCCAACTGGATATGTAGGGCATCAGCCACATGCAGACTTCTTGCAGGAGTTGGGGATAGATGAACCAAGTATAGCTTTTGCTTTTAGGGAACTCTTAGTATATTGGAGAGGAGATAGACATGCAGATAGGCAATGGTAATACAAGACACAAATGATACAGTGGAGGTGGCAGCAGAGTGTATGGAAGCATGTAGGAGGGTGAGGCAGGCTCTGTTTGGGAAATTAGCTGAGGCTTCAGGGAAGCTATGTGATCTGGTGATTGTGAAGTCACAGTACTTAATTTGCATGTGTTAATTCTAACCTTGAGAAGACAATGGATTGTTTGGGGGCTCAGCAAGGAGTCTTTCCCCTTCTCTGTGTTCCCTCTATCACCTGGCAAACAATTGCAGTCAGCAGGAATGCATCAAGGTGAATAGCACAGGGTTAAAGGTAAGAGTTGCTCTTTGCTGACTTGGGTAGACTCCTGGAAGCTGCAGAGAACACTTAAGTTCATAGTTTAGTTTATAGTTTATCTGATTAAAGTGTTCGCCAGCAGCTCCTTCTGTGAAACAGGTAAGCAAAGCCAGTCTGCTTGAAAATGATGTCACAGATCTTGCATTTCAGTCTTCCCTGCTTCTGGTGTGCTTAGCAGGATGTCATCTGCCCGATGCACAAGGAAAATGAAATAGCTTGCGTGAGGCCCTGGTTACAGTGAAGAATGGGGGAAGCAGGAAGGAATTCAATCTTTGGCTTAGAAAAATCTAATTCTCTCGAGGTATATTGAAGTCTGCAAAGCAGTTATCTTTCTGAGCAGCTAGATGTAACCTGGAAAGCAGCTCCTAATAGCCTTGGTGAGATTAAGTGAAGTTTCTCTGATTGTGGTTGGCGCGCGCAGGTCATGTACGGTTGATGCCCTTGACCCGGTCAGCCTGTATCTGCAGCCCCTTTCACAATCCTCATCTACCTTGAGCTTTTCACCTCTTCCTCGCTGCCCCCAATTCACTGGCATCTCTATAGGAGGAAGGAGAAATAAGTGGCTCGATAGATTAGAAGGATACATTTAATAGAAATTGATGGAAGTGGCCCAGGAAGGCCACTATTCTATTATCCCTGTGATGAGAAAGGTTATCAGGGCTTGATGGAGGCACGGTGTCTTGCTGAAATATTTTGTGACAAGGAGTGTTGGTGCTTACTGGACTTGCAAGAGAGGTGGGAGAGAACTTGAAAGAGAAATTAATTTGAATTGTAATTGATACTAGGTCAATCACAGGATAGTGGGAGGGAACAATGCTGAAGGATGGTTTGGGGGCAAGGGGTGGGAAATATTGCTCCGAAGTCGATACCAGGACCCTTTGTGGTAAGAAGTGCAGTTTGTGAACAAGGAGTCAGTTGGTGGGTCTATTATAGTCAGACTTTCAAATTGAAATAGTAAACATGCAAACAGGTTTCATGGCACCATTTTGTCTTTAATATTCTTTGCATGTAAGAGTTAATCCCTGGAGAAATCCAGACTCCTTACACAAAAGGTGCCTCAGCAGCTGCATTTGTTCTTTTATCCCTCCCTCCATCCCTCCCTTCCTCTCTTTTCCTTACTTTTCTCTTTCATTCTTATTTTCTTATGGCTTCAGTAGCTTCCTCCTATCCCTTGCCTATCCCATAATTTTCATAAGTTAAAAGGCTTGTTGTTGTTGTTCATTGTTGTTTAGTCACTAAGTTGTGTCCAACTCTTTTGCGACCCAGGCACTATAGCCCACCAGGCTCCTCTGTCCATGGGATGCTCCAGGCAAGAACACTGGAGTGGGTGGCCATTTCCTCCTCCAGGGGATCTTCCCACCCCAGGGACTGAGCCTACATCCCTGCATTAAAAGAGTAGAATATTTAAAAAAAATCTTTATTTCCAAAATTGAACTAAGGGTCAGGTTTTTTTTCCCCAAGACGCAATGTCCTGAATTGCGTTTGAATAATGTGTGTCTTTCTTTTTCCAGCAAATTATCTGAAGGACCATTGTGTTGTCTTCATCTATATATATTTTTAGCCTTCTAATTAAGTTGTTCATATTTTATTTTAAAGTATTTTTATATCTCCTTTAAAAATATACCTATCCTAGATAATAGCCAAAAAATGAAAAAACTTAAATTAATATGTGATCAGAAGAGAAGGCAATATGAATAACTTTCAACCATGGACGTCTAAGAAGCAAAATCAGGCCCAGGAATGAATGACACCTTTATTCATTTTTCAGTATGGATATTTGTTGTAGTAAAAACAGCAAAAGAGATAGGAGTACTAGATATTGTAAAATTAGGATCTATAAGAATTTCTTTGAAAGTGCTTTTTAAAAAAATTTCTAAATATTGTGAAAATGGGAATATCTTTATTTTCTGTCTTTTATTCTTAGATCTTCAAGGACCATGAAAGTGTAAGTAAGTAAAGCTACTCAGTCGTGTCTAACTCTTTGTGACCCCCATGGATTGCAGCCCACCAGGCTCCTCAGTCCATGAGATTCTCCAAGCAAGAATACTGGAGTGGATTGCCATTTCCTTCTCCAGGGATGGAAGATCTTCCCGACCCAGGGATGGAACCCGGGTCTCCCGCATTGGAGGCAGACGCTTTAACCTTTCAGCCACCAGGGAAGTCCTATGAAAGTGTAGGGGCAAGAAAAATCTTTGTCGTGTTAGCCTATTGATTAGTAAATAACTTCCACATCTAAATTATTTCTATTTAATACCTCTTTTCTCTTATTCCCCATGTTGCAATCTGCAATCCTTCAAAGCCAGGTTATGGTTAACTCTCTCAGTGAAGCTCTCTTAGCACCCTGGCTGAAACTCCTGTTTCTGTTGGTCATCCTTTAAAACAGTGGTTCTCAAAGTGTGGCCGCTGACTTGTAGCATCAGTGACACCTGGACACTTATTGTAGATGCCAATTCTTCCCCGTTTTTCCTCCCAAACCACTGAGTCAGAGGGCTTCCCTGGTGGCTCAGTGGTGAAGAATCCTCCTGCGAGTACAGGAGACTCGGGTTCAGTCCCTGGGTTGAGAAGATCCCCTGAAGAGAGAAATGGCAACCCACTCCAGAATACTTGCCTGGGAATGCCCACAGACAGAGGAACCTGGTGGGCTACAGTCCATCCAGTTACAAAAGGGTTGGACATGACTTCTGGAGGTGAGACTCAGCAATCTGTGCTTTAACACGCCCTCCAGGTGATTCGGATATACGCGAAAGTTGAAAAGCTCTGAAATGTAGCATCCTATCTCATATTTACATGGGGAATGTGTAACATCTGCTCTATTAGATACTGTGCTCCAGGGAGGACGTCTATACCATATTTGATTTTTAGGCTCCTATAAACGGTAAGAGACATTGAAACATAAAAGTTTGTAGATGACTGGACATAATAGGGCATCGATCTTATGTTAGAAAGAGAGAGGGGAGCAGAGTCTAAATCCAGTTTCTCAGTTTTCCAATTTGCCATCTGCTTTGACTGAGCGGACCGGATAATCACTAAAGCCCTGTTTCACTTTATGGCAAATCCCTATTTTGCTTTATGCGGTGTCTGAGCACAGAATAGATGTGCTCGTGTGTTACAGTCACTAGCCATGTGTTCACTGAGGATGGTCTGCTGGCCTTTTCGAAACCCAGCAATTGCAATACTATTGCTTAATGCCTTGGTGGAGTCTGTTGGTCAAGTTTAAGTAAAGGGCAGATCTACTTTAAATACATAGAATGGTTTTTCAAGCATTTTTGTTCTTCAGAAGACGCTGTTCCATCCCATCAAAATGGATTCTCACTCACTTCAGGTGTTGCCCGTGAGGCTGTCGAGCTCTCTAGGTGTCTAACCTTGGTCTCTTGTCCTCAGCTATTAAAACTGCTAAAACAGAAGAATGCTTAACCACTCCAGCTTTAAAACATTAGTACATGCTTTGGTGCGCTCAAATTTAAGTGCTTTGAAAAGCCCTTTAGGGGATCTTACTTCTCTCGTTTTTGAACTTATAGTCAAAATTCAGCAATAGTTTTAACTTCTTCAGTCCCTCAGTGTGCTCCTATTTCTCCATTTCTCCCCAAAAGATCTAATTACACATTAGTGTAAGGATTAATTTTTAAGCTGTTAGTTTTGTAAATAATTTTCATCAGTCGAGACTGTCATTACTTTTTTTCTTTTGCTTTGCCTGCTGTCACTTCATAGTTTACAATTTTGTTTGGTTCTTTGTTTTTTCTCTAAAATTCTAAATGATTCTTATAAGGTAGAATGAGATTAGCTAAAACGGAGTCAGAGGGAGCCTTTTCTTCTTACCTGTCTGATAGAGCTATGACACAACAGTCGCCCACATCCTTTCTGTTTCCTGAATTCTACATTAATCCCTTTGTCTTTCTTACCTTCTTTTGCACTCACATTCTGTGTTATACAAATGTCAACTTATACATTTGGCTACTAAGTTTTATAGTATTTTCCTGCAAACTTTCTGGTTTGCGTATTCGTCCATATATTCTCAATATGGACTTTTCTTAAGAAATACATCTAACGGTCCCAAATTTTAGAACTCAATCCTTTACCTTTCTATAGAACTCCAGATCTCTGTTCTACCTATATTCACCCTGATTATCTAAGGTGTTGCAACTCAAAGCGTGGTTTCTGTTTCACCATCATTACTGCTATTCGAGAATGTCAGAAATGTCAGAAATGCTGGGTCCTGGGCCTACCTTAGCCCCTGATGCGGATCAAAATCTGCATCTTAATAAGATTTCCCAGGTGATTCTTGTGCAAATTAAAGTTTGAGAAGGACTGTTCTAATAGACACCTCACACTTAAATAGGGACAAAACAGGGTTTTTGATTCCTTTTTCCTATCACTTCCTACCTAGGTACTCTTTCCTATACCTGCTCCCTTCCCACCCCAGTTTATTTCTTCCCTCAAATGTATTAAAGTCCTGTAAGATCTACCTTTGATGTATATTATTGATACAAATCCATCGATTGGTATCATTCTTCATGATAACTAACAATGTATTATGTTCATTATATTATTCATCACTATTTGAGGTTATCTTATGTTTCTATACTTATGTTTTGTCCTTACTTACTGCATCTAAAATGTAAAATCCTTAAGAGTGAGATCTTGTCTGTCTTAATTGTTTCAATATTTCTAATACTTAACATGATGAATAGAATGGAGAATGTGCTCCAAAACTATTACTTGAATAAATTAGTGAGGGTTTTCACATAACCCAAACAATATCTATCATGTATTAGATGCCCCATGACAATTTGAACAGTTTATGAGTTGGGACTCAACACTGGCTTCTCTCTGTGTCCCAAATTCTGAAATGGAGAAATATTTCATACTTAAGAGAGAATTTTCTTTCTGAGCAAATTAACACCAATACTGGCAATCAAATGATTTAAGTTTGTATCCATATTTAGTCACATATCAAATGTGTGATTCTGGTTGTTATTTAAATTTGAGTTTCAGTTTTCTCATTTGTAAAGGGATATTATATTACATGTAAGCTATCTGCCATGCGTCTTCCTGATTGAATGTATTCTATGAAGAATGTTTCACCTACCTATTTCCCTTCCCCTAGTTTATAATTGTCTGGAACACGTCAGCTAATAGGCCTTTTTTGCTCTCATATTGCTACAAGATATTATGTTAGCATCTTTGAAGCAATTATGATTTTTAATTGAGACTGAATATATTTAATTACATAATTTTTAGCTGTCTAGGTTTAATTTCACCAAATCACTGGTGATTTAGGACACCAAATCAAACTGGGACACTCTGAACAATGACTTACAAAAAGGAAAAATAAAATGGGTAAAGCTTTGATATGTACTTACTCACTTAGTATATCTTATTCTTTTCCAGTTTCTTTCACACCTGTTTGCTAGGTATGAATTTTCTCTATCTATTGTTCTTATCAACAAAATAAACTTTATGTGGCTCACAGTACATGTGCTTCTGATCATGTAGCCTTCAGTTAAAAAACAACACTCAAAGATTTTGAAGCCATTGGACTGGAAAGTTCTCTAAGATCTCTGTTTTAAAACATATAAGCATATACATATAGGTCGCTTTTAATGATTTATTAAATACTTATATATTACAGACAAATCTACTTAAGTAACTCAATAATGAGAGACTCAGTATATTAAAAAAAAAAGTACATAGGCTTTCCAGGCAACATGAAGAAATAGGGACCAAATTTAGTTTCCTACCTGAAATAATAAAAAAAGCACATAAAATTTATGAGAGCCTATTCTTGAGGTCTCAGTCAACAAGTGGCAAGTAAGATGAGCCCTAGAAGGTCTAGATTGCTGTCTAGATTGCAGTTCAGGCAAGGAAAATGCAACTGAGTACAGTGCCTTCCTTCGAGTCAAAGAGATGGAACTGGAAGGCAGGGAGGCTGAGGGTCTAGAGCCAGAGAAAGGAGAGAGCTACAGAAACGGGAGCTTGGGAGACCGAACGGTCTCTATCACATCTTCCCTTGAGTATTGATTAGTGCATGAGTGAAGCTCAACTAAGACTGGGGAAATTATCATCTTCCAAAATGATTTGAGGGAAGAGTGCTCAGAGCTGACACAGGGCCATAAACAGTAACTGCTCCATACGCTACAGTAGAAAACCTCATCATTGAATAAGCAAGAGGGTTTTGCTTCAGTGGTGGGGTAAGATTAGGTCTAGCCTAAATGTAGACGTATATAGTAATAAATATATACTAAAGCTTCAAAGTAAGTCCTGAAAATAGAAAATTGTTTCAAAGTAACCTAACTTTGTTCCAGAACAAAGCTCAAGAATATCTGCAAGGAAACCAAAATAGCTAGGACTCAACAAGATAAAAATTACAATGTCAACAATTCAATAAATTATTAAGAATGCAAAGAAGCAGGAAAATACAGCACATAATAAAGAGAAAAATTAATCAAAACCAACCACAAAATGTTAGAGTAAACTGAATTAGTATATAAAAAATGAAAACATTGATTTTTTCTGAGTTCCATACTTTGAAGAACCTAAAGGAAAGATTAAACACGTCAGTAGGAAAACAAAAGATATAAAAAACCCAAATTAAACTCCTGGACATAAAAACTAAAATATTTTATATGAAAAGCTACTCTAGATGTGCTTAACAGGTAGACATTGCAGAAGAGAAAATAGTGATTCTGAAAACATTGCAATAGATGCTCTGCAAAATGAGATACACAAAGAAAAAGTAAAAAAAAAAAAAAGTGAGAGGGAGGGACAGAAAATGAGTGAGTTCTGAGACCACTTTAAATGCCTTTACATATGTGTGATTGATGGAGAAGGCAATGGCACCCCACTCCAGTACTCTTGCCTGGAAAATCCCATGGACGGAGGAGCCTGGTCGGCTGCAGTCCATGGGGTTGCTAAGAGTCAGACACGACTGAACGACTTCACTTTCACTTTTCACTTTCATGCATTGCAGAAGGAAATGGCAACCCACTCCAGTGTTCTTGCCTGGAGAATTCCAAGCACGGGGGAGCCTGGTGGGCTGCCGTCTATGGGGTCGCACAGAGTCGGACATGACTGAAGTGACTTAGCAGCAGCATCATGTGTAATTGACATCCTTAAAAGAAAGGAGAGAAGGAATTTAAATTTTGTCTGATTTTGCTCAATAGTTTGTTTGCTCATTTTGTCTGATAATTTTCAAAATTTGAGGAAAACCATAAACTCACTAATATAGGAATTTCAAAGCCCAACAGATCCCAAGCACTTCATAATTAAAAGTTTTAAAATAAGTGACAAAGAGAAAGAAAAGATAAAACAATTAGGAAAAAGATGTGTTGTATACAGAGAAGCCAAAACAGCAGACATCTTGTTGGAAACAGGATAAGCCAGAAGACAGTTAAACAGTATCTTTAAAGAGCTGAAAGAAGGAAAGGAAGAGAAAGAAGTAAGGAAAAGAAGGACGGACAGAAAGTTAAGGATGGAAAATAAAGAAAGCACAGGAAGAAGCAGATATAATACTATACCAGGAAAACCTTTCAAAAATGAATGAAAAATAAAAAACATTTTAAGATGAAAGAAAAGGAGTAATTCATGACCAACCAACCCAGACTATAAGAAATGTTAAATGAAGTCTTAGGAAGAAAAAATTCAGATCAGTAGAACAGATCCAAGGTTGATAAATAGACCTATACCTGTAAGCTCGATTGTTTTTTCTCAAAAGCATAAAGGTTATTCAAGAAAGATAGGTCAGTCTTTTCAGCAGATGAGACTGCCAGACCTTCAGCTCAATTAACTCAAAGTAGAGTGTAGATTTAAATCAAAGACAAAAATAAAATTTCTATCAAAAATATGGGAGAAAATCTGTATAGGTTTTGATTAGGCAAAGCTTTCTTAGGATCCAGCAGCACGGCTTTTACAGAAAAAACAATTGACAAGTTGGTTTTATTCAAAGTTAAGACAATCTGCAAACTTAAGACATTCTATAGATTGGGAAAACGTACTGGCAAGTCACATATAGGACAAGGGACTTTTACATATAAAATATAAATATTCTCAAAATTCAAGTAAGAGAAGATAAAACCATTTATTTTTCCCCCAAAAAAATGGACAAAATCTTTCAATAGACCAAAAAAGATAGATATATGAATAGCAAATGAGCATGAAAAAGATGCTCAGCATGATGGATTACTAAGGAAATGCCAGTTAAAACCAAAATGAGATATCACTACAAACCTTTTAGAATGTCCCAAATGAAGAAGGATGAAGATATGAAGTGCTGGTAAGAGTAGACCAAATGGAACTTTTTATGCACTGCTGGTGGGAATGTAAAATGGTATAGCCAGTTTGTAAAACAGTTTGACAGTTTCTTACATCTATCAGCTTACACCTACAAAATGACCCTGACATTCCACTCCTGGGTACACACCCAAGAGCGGTGAAAACATAGGTCCAATAAAGGTTAGGTCATGCATATTCATAGCAGCTTTATTTGTAATAGGCCCAAACTGGAAACCACTTACCTGTTTATCAAGAAGTGAATGGATGCCATTTTATATATACAAACTGCAGTTCAGTTCAGTTCAGTTTAGTTGCTCAGTCGTGTCTGACTCTTGGCGATCCCACAGACTGCAGCACGCCAGGCCTCCTTGTCCTTCACCAACTCCCAGAGCTTGCTCAGACTCATGTCCATTGAGTCGGTGATGCCATCCAGCCATCTCATCCTCTGTCATCCCCTTCTCCTCCTGCCTTCCAACATTTCCCAGTATCAGGATCTTTTCCAGTGTCAGTTCTTCACATCAGGTGGCGAAACTATTGTAGTTTCAGCTTCAGCATCAGTCCTTCCAATGAATATTCAGGACTGATTTCCTTTAGGATTGACTGGTTTGATCTTCTTGCAGTCCCAGGGACTCTCAAGAGTCTTCTCCAACATCACAGTTCAAAAGCATCAATTCTTAGGCGCTTAGCTTTCTTTATAGTCCAACTCTCACATCCATACATGGTTACTGGAAAAACTATAGCTTTGACTAGACAGATCTTTGTCAGAAAATTAATGTCTCTGTTTTTAATATGCTGTCTAGGTTGGTCATAGCTTTTCTTCCAAGGAGCAAGCATCTTTTAATTTCATGGCTGCTGTTAACCATCTGCAGTGATTTTGGAGCGCAAGAAAATAAAGTCTGTCACTGTTTCCACTGTTTCCCCATCTATTTGCCATGAAGTGATGGGACTGGATGCATGATCTTAGTTTTCTGAATGTTGAGTTTTAAGCCAGTTTTTTTCACTCTCCTCTTTCACTTTCAATGAGAGGTTCTTTAGTTCCTCTTCACTTTCTGCTATAAGGGTTTTGTCATCTGAGTATCTGAGGTCATTGATATTTGGCCCGGCAGTCTTGATTCCAATTTATGCTTCATCCAGTCTGGCATTTCTCATGATGTACTCTCCATATAAGTTAAATAAGCAGGGTGACAATATATTACTTTCTCAATTTGGAACCAGTCTGTTGTTCCATGTCCAGTTCTAACTGTTGCTTCTTGACCTGCATACAGATTTCTCAAGAAGTAGGTCAGGTGTCTGGTATTCCCATCTCTTTAAGAATTTTCCGTAGTTTGTTGTAATCCACACAGTCAAAGGCTATGGTGTAGCCAATAAAGCAGAAGTAGATGTTTTTCTGGAATTATCTTGCTTTTTTGATGATCCAATGTATGTTGGCAATTTGATCTCTGTTTCCTCTGCCATTTCTAAATCCAGCTTGAACATCTGGAAGTTCTCCATTCACGTACTGTTGAAGCCTGGTTTGGAGAATTTTGAACATTACTTTGCTACCGTGTGAGATGAGTTCAATTGTGCAGTAGTTTGAACATTCTTTGGCATTGCCTTTTTTTTTTTTTTACTTTAAAAAAATTTTATGATTTATTATTATTATTGCCTTTCTTTGGGATTGGAATGAAAACTGACCTTTTCCAGTCTTATGGCCACTTCTGAGTTTTCCAAATTTCCTGGCATATTGAGTGCAACAGTTTCACAGCATCATCTTTTAGGATTTGAAATAACTCAGCTGGAATTCCATCATCACCACTAGCTTTATTCATAGTGATGCTTTGTAAGGCCCACTTGAGTTCGCATTCCAGGATGTCTGGCTCTAGGTGAGTGATCACATCATTGTGGTTATCTAGGTCATGATAATCTTTTTTTTGTTGTTCAGTTTTTCTGTTTATTCTTGCCACCTCTTCTTAATCTCTTCTGCTTCTGTTAAATTCATACTGTTTCTGTCTATTGTGCTCATCTTTGCACGAAATGTTCCCTTGATATCTCTAATTTTCTTGAAGAGATCTCTAGTCTTTTCCATTCTGTTGTTTTCCTCTATTTCTTTGCATTGATCACTGAGGAAGGCTTTCTTATCTCTCCTTTCTATTCTTTGGAACTCTGCATTCAGATGGCTATATCTTTCCTTTTCTCCTTTTTGTTTAGCTTCTTTTCTTTACTCAACTATTTGTAAGGCTGCTTCAGACAGCCATTTTGCCTTTTTGCATTTCTTTTCCTTGGGGATGGTCTTGATCATTGCCTCCTGTACAAGGTTACGAACCTCCATCCCAGTTCTTCAGACATTTTATCAATCAGCTCTAAGCCCTTGAATCTATTTTTCACTTCCACTGGATGATCGTAAGGGATTTGATTTAGGTCATACCTGAACGGTCTAGCAGTTTTCTCTACTATCTTCAAGTTAAGTCTGAATTTGGCAATAAGGAGATCATAATCTGAGCCACAGTCAGCTCCCAGTCTTGTTTTTACTGACTGTATAGAGCTTCTCCATCTTTGGCTGCAAAGAATATAATTAACCTGATTTCGATGTTGACCATCTGGTGATGTCCATGTGTAGAGTCGTTTCCTGTGTTGTTGGAGGAGGGTGTTTGCTATGACCAGTGCATTCTTTTGGCAAGGCTCTGTTAGCCTTTGCCTTGCTTCATTCTGTACACCAAGGCCAAATTTGCCTGTTGCTCCAGGTATCTCTTGATTTCCTACTTTTGCATTCCAGTCCCCTGTGATGAAAAGGACATCTTTTTTAGGTGTTAGCTCTAGAAGGTCTTGTAAGCCTTCATAGAACCATTCAGTTTCACCTTCTTCACCATTATTGGTCGAAGCATAGACTTGGAATAGTGTTATATTTTACAGTTTGCCTTGGAAATGAACAGAGACCATTCTGTTGCTTTTGAGATTGCATCCAAGTGCTGCATTTTGGGCTCTTTTGTTGACTATGAGGGCTACTTTCCCATTTGTTCTTTTTTTTTAATTTTTATTTTTACTTTATTTTAGTTTACAATACTTTATTGGTTTTGTCATACATTGACATGAATCCACCATGTGTGTACATGAGTTCCTAAGGGATTCTTGCCCACAGTAGTAGATATATGGTCATCTAAATTAAATTCACCCATTCCAGTCCATTTTAGTTTACTGATTCCTAAAATGTCAATGTTCACTGTTGTCATCTCCTGTTTGACCACTTCCAATTTACCTTGATTCATGGACCTAACATTCCAGAGTCTTATGCAATATTGTTCTTTATAGCATTAGACTTTACTTCCATCACCAGTCACATCCACATATTACATCAGCAATGAAATGCTATTCAGCAATGAAAATGAATGGACTGCTTACAGATGCAACAACCTGAGTAAATGTTCAGAACAGAGTTAACACTAGCAAGCTTGAGACTGCTGTCCTTAAAAAGATATGCTTAAGTGTTTGGCACTGGGTTAGTAACTGTAAGCTTAGATTTCAAAAGAGTTCCCACCATTTCCAGAACTGTCAAAAAATGACTCAGTATGCCTAAAGTGTATAAACAGTGTAGTTTATGCTGAATACCTGCCTGCCTTCTGAGAGTCTGGAGTTTTGGTTCATATCTGCCAAATGCTGCACATGTGACCAGGTACTTCAGGAACTGAGTACCTAATAAGCTTCCCTAGTAGACAATGTGGACTTCCCTGGTGGCTCAGAGGTTAAAGCGTCTGCCTCCAATGCGGGAGACCCGGGTTCGATCCCTGGGTCGGGAAGATCCCCTGGAGAAGGAAATGGCAATCCACTCCAGTATTCTTGCTTGGAGAATCTCATGGACTGAGGAGCCTGGTGGGCTGCAGTCCATGGGGTCACAAAGAGTCGGACACGACTGAGTGACTTTAATTACTTACTTACTTACTTAGTAGACAATGTTACACATGGGTTGTCCTGATTTCCCATCGGGAGATAAGATGTTCTGTGTGACCTCAGTGAGAGAAGAGTCTTGGAAGCTTGTGTCTGGTTTCCTCTGGACCTTGTCTCATGTTCCTTTCCCTTTGCTGATTATGCTTTGTATCCTTTTTCCTGCAACAGATCAGAGCCACCAGCCTGGCAAGATAAGTCCTGTGAGTTCACCTAGCAAATCAAACCTTAAGGGTGGCATTGGAATTCCTGACACAATAAATCCCAGAAATGTTAGGCTCTGTGAAAGAAGCTAGACTCTCTCCACTTTAAACAGAAGCGTACACACTACACAATTTTATTTATGTATTTAAAAATACATATTATTTATAAATATTTATTATGTTACTAATATATATATAATTTTATATTTATTCATTAAATATGTATATATATAATCCATGGATGTGAGAGTTGGACTGTGAAGAAGGCTGAGCACCGAAGAATTGATGCTTTTGAACTGTGGTGTTGGAGAAGACTCTTGAGAGTCCCTTGGACTGCAAGGAGATCCAACCAGTCCATTCTGAAGGAGATCAACCCTGGGATTTCTTTGGAAGGAATGATGCTTAAACTGAAGCTCCAGTACTTTGGCCACCTCATGTGAAGGGTTGACTCATTGGAAAAGACTCTCATGCTGGAAGGGATTGGGGGCAGGAGGAGAAGGGGATGACAGAGGATGAGATGGCTGGATGGCATCACTGACTCTATGGACATGAGTCTGAGTGAACTCCGGGAGTTGGTGATGGACAGGGAGGCCTGGCGTGCTACGATTCATGGGGTCGCGAAGAGTCGGACACGACTGAGTGACTGAACTGAACTGAAAGAATAAAAACTAATCTATAGTAGTAGAAAAAAAGTCAATTGTGTCTTGCAATGTAGTGGAATGATGGTGGGAAGGGCAGAAGGAAAGGAGTAGATAAAGCGGTGTGAGAGAACTTTGGTGGGTGATGGGTATGTTCAGTTTTTGAGTTATGGGGATGGTTCAATAAATGTATACAGGACTTCCCTGGAAGTCTAATAATTAAGACTGTGATTCCAATATTGGGGGCAAGGGTTCAATCCCTGGTCTATCATTACTGCTACATGGCCCACCCCCCAAAAAATAGAAAAAATTTTTAATGTATGCATATGTTAAAACTTATCAGATTGTGCCACATAAATACATGTAGTTTAGGTAGGTCAATGACACCTAGAGGAAGCCGTTCTTTAAAAAAAAAAAGTACCTAGAACTTTCTACATAATAGGTAATATATTCAGCACTTTCTGTGGGTTGTATTGCTTTTTATTAAACAAACAAACAAACAAAAAGCCTCCGGAGGTAAGCACTGGTTTACCTCCTGACTCCTGGTTTGGCTTTTTGAAAGTTTCCTTACTTCATCTTTTGTCCTTTCCCCCCTCAATTCTGTTCTTCAAGCCCAACTTCGCTTCAGATTTCCTGTTGAGTAACAGGTTCATTTGATCCCCTTTCCTAAGCTCATTAACTTAGGCTCTGTCTACCTTATCTTTTGACTATTGATTCCATGGGATTCTCTGCAATGACAGCACCCACTCCTCCAGACAAGAGACCCTCTTTCCAGTCCTGCAGGCTTTCCTGGTGGCTCAATTGGTAAAGAATCCATCTGCAATGCAGATGGTGGATTATATCTTTAAAAAAATGAATAATATGTAAATAAATAAAATCAGAACATTTACCTTCTCAGTCGAGTCTGACTCTTTGTGACCCCATGGACTATACAGTTCATGGAATTCTCCAGGCCAGAATACTGGAGTGGGTAGCTTTTCCCTTCTCCAGGAGATCTTTCCAACCAGGGATGGAACATAGGTCTCCTGTATTGCAGGCAGATTCTTTACCAGCTGAGCCACAAGGGAAACACAAGAATACTGGAGTGGGTTGCCTGTCCTTTCTCCAGCAGATCTTCCTGAACCAGGAATTGAACCGGGTTCTCCTGCATTGCAGCTGGATTCTTTACCAATTGAGCTATCAGGGAACCCCAATAGGTAAATAAATAAAGTCAGAGCATTTACTTATGCTTGCAACGCAAGAGACACAGGTGGTGCTTGTTTGATCCTGGGTCAGGAAGGTTCCCTGGAGAAGGAAATAGCAACTCACTCCAGTGTTCTTGCCTGGGAAATCACATGGGCAGAGGAACCTGGAGGGCTACAGTCCATGGGGTCCCAAGAGCTGGACATGACTCAGCAACGTAGATGGATGACTCCCAGAACTCAAGCTAAGCTCCTGTCCCTAGAGAAGAAGAATCAGACAAATCAGATACACTCTCAAAGATTAAACTAAAATGAAAAAAGAATAAAATAGGCTGTCTGCTCCTGTGCTTTGATGTATGTTTAACTTTTTGCTGTTGGGAGCCCCGCTGTACATCATCTGCTATTGTTACATCTGTCATATCAATCAATCAGAGGCAATTATGAAACTGCCAACTCCATCCTTTTATTCAGGAAGCTGTCTACCTCTGTGGCTATTAATAACTTTTTTATCTCTCTTCATTCATTTGCTTCTTTTCCAGAATTTTGAACCCTGGTACTGTTATGGCTTGTCAGTTGCAGGTAGAGGATATTGTTAGGAAATTAAATAATATGACTCAAGTAATGGGGAATAATTTTCATGGTGATGCTTAGAATGTGCACTGTACTGTTTTCAAAGGGAGAAAAACAGATCCTTTTCTTAGAGTGTGGACGTGAATCTTATCACTGAACTGTGTAAGAAATTGTTTCACTGGTAGAGGAGATAGTGTAATCGCCAAAAATTTCATGTCATGTGATAGATTTGCAGTCTGGCCAGGAATCAGAGTTCACATTTAATTTATCTTTCTCACATCTAGCAATACCAAGGAGTAGTAATGAAAATAAATCCTTGCTTGAATAGCGTTGGAATTTTAAGTTGGCATCTAAAATTGTGCTTCCAAAGGTCTCATTTCTGTGGAGCCAGGGCATCTGTATGGGTATGTCAAGTGGCCACGTGTGTGTTACCTGGGCTTGCAAGTCTCTCTGCCCCAAGACCTTTCTTCTTTATTGAATATGATACAGGAAGAGAGGGATTCAATTTCAAGGTAGCTTATAGAAAAGGGAGAAAAAAATCTTTACATTTTATGGTAACCTAGTTTAATCATTTGGATAAGGAAATGGCAACCCACTCCAGTGTTCTTGCCTGGAGAATCCCAGGGACGGGGGGAGCCTGGTAGGCTGCTGTCTATGGGGTCGCACAGAGTCGGACACGATTGAAGCGACTTAGCAATAGTAGCAGTTTAATCATTAGGCCAAACTGTCAGGATATTCTTTTTCTTTTGTTTTCTTAAAAAGAAAGGCTGGAGACGTCACCATTCAGCACAGCAAGAGAATATTTTTCTTAATTGTACCTGTATCTGGATAATCTACCTTAGATCCTTTTAAAAAATGAAACAATATGTAAATAAATAATGTATAAAGTCAGAACATTTACTTAATTTCTCAAGTTTCAGCTTCCTTCTCTGTGTAGTGGAAATAAGTGGGGGTTGGGAATGATATATTTGATGTAACCAAATTTAACACTGCTCATTTGGCCTGGTTTGTTACAGCAAGGAGGGCAAGGTAGGAATGTTTGCTCAAAATGAATAATTACTTAACTTTTAAAAAGAGAACAGTAGAGGTATTAATAAAAATACTTCTGCTTGCAAGTTACAGAAACCCAAGTCAAAATGACATAAGCAAAGAATAATCTTGGCTCATTTACCTTTCAAGTTCATGGTGGACTTTGTTGCTCCCAACTGGATCGAGGGACTCAAATGATGCCGTTAGATTTGTTTCTCTCCTTCACTATCCTTTATTTATGCTTTGTCTCATGTGGGATCCTGTCTTAAGCATTCTCTTTCTAGAAGGTGATTTCTGCAAACTCTACTTAAATTTTGACAGCTCTCTCAGTCCAATTGCAAGAACCACTATTTTCCCTAAACAGTTCTACAGAATTTTTTATTGGACCAGCTTGTGTCCTCACTTCATTCTTGGACCAGCGACAGTGGAGCTTCCTTGTTCTGATTATCAGGCTTGGAGCATATACTTATGTCAGAAACTAGGTTGGAGTTTATACCACTCAAACCATGTAGACTAAAAGTGGTGGTGAAACAAGGGAAAATGTGGGTTGTTTTTCCTAAAAGAGAGAATAGATTCTGGGCTGGTGGCTCAGGCAGTAAAGAATCTTCCTGCAGTGTAGGAGACCAGGTTGGATCCCTGGGTCAGGAAGATCCCCTGGAGAAGGGAATGGTTACCCACTCCAGTATTCTTGCCTGGAGAATTGCATGGACAAAGGAGCCTGGAGGGCTACAGTCCATGATGTTGCAAAGAGTTGGACACAACTGGGCGACTAACATGATCACATTTTTTTTCACTTTTCAAGAATTATTAATAGCTGACAATTATGTAGTGCTTACTCGGTGCCAGGCATGGACTGATCTGAATGCCTTAGATATATTAAATTACTTAATCATCAAAATAACCACTTACAGATGAGGAAATTGAATGACAGAGAAGTTAAGTAAATTGCCCCAAGGTCATGCAGCTTGTAAAGACCAGAGCTAGGGTTCAAATGCAGCTAGTCTGGCACCAGATTTCACGCTCTCTAAATCACTAGGGAACATTGCCTCTTGGAATAAAGAAACATCTACTTCCACTCAGACTCTGGAATTGCAGCTATTATTTTTGCCTGTTTTGCTTAAAAGCTGTTCTACGTGGAAAAGACCACGATTTGATTTTGGTCCTTCTCTATAATGTAGTGGTGGTAATATTACCTGGAAGATTAAATACTAATAAATAAATATGTTACTAACATACAGTAGGCACTTGACAACTGCTAACTAAAATAACACATTGATATGCCCTGGGGTGTTCAAAAAGTCCCCAACCTTCTGAATCCCCAAAACACATCGATCATGGAGTGTGAAATTGTAATTTCTCCTCTACTCACCCAAGAAAATGGTTAAAAAGCAGTTCTTCGTACTTTGCCTGATTTACATTTTAGTGATTGCCTCATCACTGATTTTGCATTAAATACAGAGGTGTGACTAAATAATTCTGTCTTGCAGCATAAATTAAGAGAACGAATGTGCTTGGAATTAAACTCCCTCTGCTCCTTCTCCTCCTCCTTATCCACATAAAATACCATTTACTGAACACCCACACCCAGCATGTGGCGTATCATTCTGTGCTAATTT
The DNA here is from genome assembly GCA_006408695.1 of Aepyceros melampus. Lineage (NCBI taxonomy): Eukaryota > Metazoa > Chordata > Mammalia > Artiodactyla > Bovidae > Aepyceros > Aepyceros melampus. The sequence continues at coordinate 122,856 of SJXQ01006806.1, read as the reverse complement.
TCTTGGCTTTTTCGAAACTGCCCTTTATTGCAGTAAGGAAATAAATCTTTGAAAAGTATGGCATTTCTTTGCAGTAAATAAGTAAGGGGTTTTATAACTCTTGAAAAGAGATAATATAAATATGTATTTTAGTAACATTTCATCACAAACATCGGTGACAGGAGTTTTCCAACTGGGGACCATATATGCAAACTAGTGAGATAAAGCTGCTAAATTTTGGAAAAGAGACTCAACTATGTTTGTTTTTCTATCTCTTTGGCAACCTAGAAAAATGGGTGTTTTTTTTTTTTTTTACTCCTTCATGTATAATCTTCTTTTCTCCTAAAAGTTAATTTTTCCATCTCCTTTAAGAAATAAAAATGACAATAAAAATATTATGACATATTTCAGAGTTTGGCTGTGTGAACAGGTAAATAATATAGTTTCTGATAAAGTACCAGGGAACCAGAAAATGGAGTTCTCTTCTTCTTTGACTGAAAGGATGTTAGAGAGATACTATTTAGCTGAGAATGTGGAGGACACTAAAGGAGGCTTGTCTTTTCACATGGAATGCCTAGGAATAGCCCATGACATATTAATTTTTCTGATTACATAGTCAAAACCAAAATTTCTCTTGGCCTGGAGCATGGTAATCTATGATCAACTGAAACTTGCTAACGTAAACTTTCCATTTGAGTTTCTTTGCCCCTATATTCTCTGCAGTGTTGTTCAGAGAGAAGCATTATCAGTGTCCTAAGCAGATTTATGGGCTTCCCTGGTGGCTCAGCTGGTAAAAAAAATCTGCCTGCAATGTGGGAGACCTGGGTTTGATCCCTGAATTGGGAAGATCCCCTGGAGAAGGGAAAGACTCCCCATGCCAGTATTCTGGCCCGAAGAATTCCTTGGACTGTATAGTTCATGGGGTCACAAAGAGTCAGACATGACTAAGTGACTTTCATTTTCACTTCCAGGCAGATTTTGGCTCCAATACCTGCTGTTAGTGTATCTGTACTGTTGGGAAAGTTATCTAGGAGGCAGGTCAGTTCTCCAGATGATCTGTTAAGCAAATTACCAGTTTTTGCTAAATTTACATAAATTTTCAAAGTTTAACAAGAATATGAATTGTACGAAAGTTGACATGCTAACTGAGCAAAGCATTTTAAAAATGATAAAATTTTCTGTAAGAAATGCTGTTTCCATCAACATTTTCCCTTTTCTTATTTTTTAAAATTTTTGTCCACACTGCATGGCACATAAGATCTTAGTTACCCAACTCAGTACGGAACCTGTGCCCCTCCCTGCAGTGGAGGCATGGAGTCTTAACCTTTGGCCCATCAGTAAAGTGCATACATTTAAATTGTTTCTGGTCCTTCTTTTGGATTTGAATTTCAGTGCTTTGGATTGTCATTTTTAACTTTTTTTAACTTTAACTATTTTTAATATTCTGTTATTAACACCTCAAATGGTATCAGCTTTTAGTTTGTGCATCTGTAGCCATTTAAAATATAAATTCAAAAGCATGTGAAATAATCACTGTGTTATATTAAATTAAATTTTAATTTCAAATTAATTTGGATTTCAACTTTAAGTGGAATTAAATCTTTAGATTAAATCCAATTTTCAGTTATTTAAAGTAGATTTAATTACATTAAGTATTTAAATTAAATTGAGAACTTAAATCTGCGATCATCTTGAAGAAATAAATATAACCTAAAAAATTCTCATCACATAAGAAATGCAGAAACCCTGTTTGCTGGTAAGAAACAATTGAGATAGGCCAATGTGTTACATGTCTATTGAAATACTGAACACAAAGAATTGCAAAATTGAAGGTGTGTAAAGAAAATGGGACTGTTCAAGATATTTTGCTATGGTAGATCATACTATGATTAGTGCCACTAGTACCTTGACCATTAATCAGAAAGTGTGAAGGAAGAATTTTAGAAATAGACTAAAAAGTCATAAAATTGCTAAAATCTGACAAAACAAATAATATTAAAATGAGTTTAGAGATCAGTAGAAACTGAGAAATTTCCATAATGCTTGCTGACATTTCTGTTTTGCTAATTTTTTTTTAACAGAAGTCGAAATTCAGCCTTCCCTCAAAATGTTTCTCCTTTCAGTTTCCTCATCTATTTAAGCTATTAAAGTCATTTTCATTAAGCCAGTAAATTTGATAGCTAGAACAAATTAGATATTTAGGAAGCTGAATTTTGCTGAGTTAATTTTAAGGGCATTAACTTACTGCCAGATGCTAACGTTTCTAAGCCTCAGTTTCCACACCTGTAAAACGAGAATGGCAGTCGCATTGCCTCCTTCCTTCTTTGTTCCCTCATCTGTGTTTCTCTTGAGCTCTTTATGTGTTGAGATGACAGTATTTGTTTTATCTGTGTAAATGCTGCCAGGACCCAACACTTTTAGAATAATAATGTTAATAATAGCCCATTTTCATGCTAGACATTGTGAAAGTATTTTACCTAATTATCTTATTTAATTCTTAAAAAAAGCCAGCAAGAAAACAATATTACCTCCTCACTATTGAGGAGGAATCAGATGCTCAAGAAAGTGGCTTACATTATGAAAGAGAGGCACAGGTTGCAAATAATGAATCTGAACTTCAAATGCAGGTGGTATCACTCCATGTTTGTTGTATTGAATTCCTGAGGATACCTACCAATAGACCCCACTCCTCTCTTTTGATACATGGTATGGTACTCTACTATTATATTTTATGTTTTTTTTTTTTCCTCTCAAAAAATGTTCAAATATAAGGCCCTCTCATGGAGAAGGCAATGGCAACCCACTCCAGTACTCTTGCCTGGAAAATCCCATGGGCTGAGGAGCCTGGTAGGCTGCAGTCCATGGGGTCGCTAAGAGTCAGACACAACTGAGCAACTTCACTTTCACTTTTCACTTTCATGCATTGGAGAAGGAAATGGCAACCCACTCCAGTGTTCTTGCCTGGAGAATCCCAGGGACAGGGAAGCCTGGTGGGTTGCCGTCTATGGGGTCACACAGGGTTGGAAAAGACTGAAGCAACTTAGCAGCAACAGCAGCAGCAAGGCCCTCTCAAGAGGTTAATATGAATATATGTACCCCAGTGTTTACTACAGTGCAATTTACAATAGCCAGGACATGGAGGCAACCTAACTGTCCATCAACAGAAGAATGGATAAAGAAGAAGTGGCACATATATACAATGGAATATTACTCAGCCATAAAAGAATGGAATTATGCAATTTGCAGAGGTGTGGATGGACCTAGAGACTCCCATACAGAGTGAAGTGAGTCAGAGAGAGAAAAACAAATATTGTATAATATTGCTTGTATGTGGAATATAGAAAAATAGTATTGATGAACTTATTTGCAAAGCAGAAATAGAGACACAGATGTAGAGAATAATGTATGGATACCAACAGGAGAAGGAGTGGTAGAATGAACTGGGAGATTGGGATTGACATATATACATCGCTATGTATAAAAGAGGTAACTAATGAGAACGTGCCATACAAGCACAGAGAGCTCTACTCAAGGTTCTGTGGTGACCTCAGTTCAGTTCAGTTCAGTCGCTCAGTCGTGTCTGACTCTTTGCGACCCCATGAATCGCAGCACGCCAGGCCTCCCTGTCCATCACCAACTCCCGCAGTTCACTCAGACTCAGGTCCATTGAGTCCGTGATGCCATCCAGCCATTTCATCCTCAGTCATCCCCTTCTCCTCTTGCCCCCAATCCCTCCCAGCATCAGGGTCTTTTCCAATGAGTCAACTCTTTGCATGAGGTGGCCAAAGTACTGGAGCTTCAGCTTTAGCATCATTCCTTCCAAAGACATCCCAGGGCTGATCTCCTTCAGAATGGACTGGTTGGATCTCCTTGCAGTCCAAGGGACTCTCAAGAGTCTTCTCCAACACCACAGTTCAAAAGCATCAATTCTTCGGTGCTCAGCCTTCTTCATAGTCCAACTCTCACATCCATACATGACCACAGGAAAAACCATAGCCTTGACTAGACGGACCTTAGTCGGCAAAGTAATGTCTCTGCTTTTGAATATACTATCTAGGTTGGTCATAACTTTTCTTCCAAGGAGTAAGCGCCTTTTAATTTCATGGCTGCAGTCACCATCTGCAGTGATTTTGGAGCCCAAAAANGTCCAACGCTCACATCCATACATGACCACAGGAAAAACCATAGCCTTGACTAGACGGACCTTAGTCGGCAAAGTAATGTCTCTGCTTTTCAATATACTATCTAGGTTGGTCATAACTTTTCTTCCAAGGAGTAAGCGCCTTTTAATTTCATGGCTGCTGTCACCATCTGAAGTGATTTTGGAGCCCAAAAAAACAAAGTCTGACACTGTTTCTACTGTTTCCCCATCTATTTCCCATGAAGTGATGGGGCCAGATGCCATGATCTTCGTTTTCTAAATGTTGAGCTTTAAGCCAACTTTTTCACTCTCCTCTTTCACTTTCAACAGGAGGCTCTTTAGTTCCTCTTCACTTTCTGCCATAAGGGGGTGTCATCTGCATATCTGAGGTGATTGATATTTCTCCCGGCAATCTTGATTCCAGCTTGTGTTTCTTCCAGTCCAGCGTTTCTCACGATGTACTCTGCATAGAAGTTAAATAAGCACGGTGACAATATACAGCCTTGACGTACTCCTTTTCCTATTTGGAACCAGTCTGTTGTTCCATGTCCAGTTCTAACTGTTGCTTCCTGACCTGCATACAGATTTCTCAAGAGGCACGTCAGATGGTCTGGTATTCCCATCTCTTGAAGAATTTTCCACAGTTTATTGTGATCCACACAATCAAAGGCTTTGGCATAGAATTCTTCCCCTCCTTCCCTTCACTGTCCCCAGATCTGAGTAGTGATTATTATGACAAGAAATGAAAAGCTACATAATCCTGAACACATACAGAATGCAAACTTGACATTTTTAACAACAAAAAACAAAAAGCTAATTCAATCATTTCCCAACCATTCTGAATTAAGGTTCAAAGAGCATACAGGCTCTCTGAGCCAGAAACAAGGTTCATATTTATAAATCATCCTTGCCTAAAGGTTTAATCAATCCATAGGCTATCTGTACACAATTTTATTCTTCATATATATTCTATCTTTGAAAATCTAGAATTCATGACATACTGATTTCTGAAAGGAAGGCAGTGCTTCAAGTTTTAAAAGGCACGATGTTTGCTGTTGTTTGGCTGCTGAGTCACAACCAACTCTTGGCGACCACCATGGACTGAAGTACACCAGACTCCTTAATACTCCACTATCTCCTGGAGTTTGTTCAAATTCATGTCCATTGAATCAGTGATGCTATCTAATCATCTCATCCTTTGAAATCCCTTCTCTACTTGCCTTCAATCTTTTCCAGCATCATGGTCTCTTCCAATGAGTCAGCTCCTCACTTCAGCTGGCCAAAGTATTGGAGTTTTGGCTTTAGCAACAGTCCTTCCAATGAATATTCAGGGTTGATTTCCTTTAGGATTGACTGGTTTGATTTCCTTGTAGTCCAGGGGACTCTCAAGAGTCTTTTCCACCCCATCTTTCTAAAGCATCAGTTCTTTGGCACTCAGTCTTCTTTATGATCCAACTCTCACATCCATATATGACTACTAGAAAAATCATAGCTTTGACCTTTGTTGGCAGATTGACGTTCTCTGCTTTTTAATACTCTGTCTAGGTTTGACATAGTTTTACTTCCAAGGAGCAAGTGTCTTTTAATTTCATGGCTGCAGTCACCATCCACAGTGATTTGGGAGCCCAAGAAAATAAAATCTGTTGCTGCTGCTAAGTCACTTCCATCGTGTCCGACTCTGGGCAACCTCATAGATGGCAGCCCACCAGGCTCCCCCATCCCTCCCCTTCTATTTGCTATGAAGTGATGGGACTACCTGCCATGATCTTAGTTTCTTTAAAGTTGAGTTTCAAGTCAGCTTTATCACTTTCCTCTTTCACTCTCATCAAGAGGCTCTTTAGTTCCTCTTCACTTTGACATTAGTGAAGTATCATCCTGCATATCTGAGGTCATTTAGAGTCTCATAAATTAGTGGTGCCTGGGAGGGATTGGGGGCAGGAGGAGAAGGGGACGACAGAGGATGAGATGGCTGGATGGTATCACCGACTCGATGGACATGAGTCTGGGTAAACTCCAGGAGTTGGTGATGGACAGGGAGGCTGGCATGCTGCAATTCATGGGGTCGCAAAGAGTCAGACATGACTGAGCAACTAAACTGAACTGAACTGAATCTTGATTATGCATTAGAATCATCTGAGTAATATTATAAAAATAAATATTCTGGGGATTACTCAGATATTCTGATTCGGGCAATCCAGTGTGCATAGAAATGTGTAATTTTATTTTAAAGCTTCCCCAGATAATTCTGATAAAGCCAATAAAAGGATAAGCATTAGGGAACTCCTGAGTCTGGCCCTTATCTTGGTAGGGGGATTCTGGGCAAATTACTATTTGAAGTTCTCTTTTCTATATTTGAAAATATATATAGATATAGATATACACAGATAATTGAGCTCATGAGGAAGAAAGACTGAGTCTTACCCGATGTATAATCCTGAGCACGGAACCTGGTCATTAGTAGCTTCTAAGTAAGTATTGTTGATATACTGCATATTTGCTACTGCTGCTGCTGCGTCACTTCAGTCGTGTCCGACTCTGTGTGACCCCATAGACGGCAGCCCACCAGGCTCCCCCGGCCCTGGGATTCTCTAGGCAAGAACATTGGAGTGGGTTGCCATTTCTTTCTCCAGTGCATGAAAGTGAAAAGTGAAAGTGAAGTCGCTCAGTCTTGTCCGACTCTTAGCGACCCCATGGACTGCAGCCCACCAGGCTCCTCCGTCCATGGGATTTTCCAGGCAAGAGTGCTGGAGTGGGGTGCCATTGCCTTCTCCGACTGTATATTTAGGTATCCTTAAATACAAGTAAATTCAGTCTACTCTTTCTATTAAGGAATACCTGCATACTGTTTGGGAATTTTAAATTCTGGAGTATGTTTTAAATGTAGAGCAAAAAATTCTCAATTAAAGAAAAACTGTTTCTTTAATGCTCTCACCTACCAATGCACATGTATGTATTAATAAAGGCATAATGGCTGTGCTAGTATAGATTACAATAACTGTAATATTTAGGAACTCCAAGAATGGACATACATCTTTCATTTTTAATGAAAACCAATGGAAAATGATTCAATACATATAATCATCTTTAGAGACAGTTTTTCAAGACCATATTCTTTTTTTATCTTGTAAGATGTACACATGGTATGCAGTTTGAAAGAACAGACTTGGTATTAGCACCATTTTTAATATAATAGAGAATACACTTAAACGAATGTTCATCTTGATTAATAACTCTAAATTGCCTCTAGAAAGGAAGAATTTGTTACTATAAAAATATATAAAAAATCAAACTGAATTCATACAAAATAAATTTTGGTGGTAATATTTAATGCAGAGACATTATGTATAATCAGAAAATAACTTAGCTTTCTAAAATTACCTTTCATTCCTGACATCTCCCAGTTCTTAGAAAAGTCTCAGGCTCAAGTGAGGCCATTCTTTCACCCCAGAGTTGGCTATCCATTAGGCTTGATGAGGCAATTATTTATTTATTCTGTTTCTTAATTGTATAAGAAGACCCTAATCATGTTTGAGTTAAAATAAGGATGGAAACATTAAAATTCTTTCCCTCACAGCTCCTATGATCCTACTGGTATTTAGTTGCCAAGTCGTGTTCACAGCTACTATATAGCACAATAATTTTTAAAAAAATAAATACATACAAAGAAAAATAAGAAATTGAGAGATTATAATGTTTTCCACAGAAGTAAAGAAAATTATTTTTCTTAGCTTCTTTCTTCTATTAATTTTAAAACAGTATTAGGGAAGATTAACAATGTCATTTAATAATACAGGAGGAACAACAATCATACAGAATGACTACATAAAAGGGGAGGAAAAGGAAAAAAGGTTTTGTCCATTCATCATTCATTCACTCTGTGGGCACTGACTAAGCACCCAGGATGAATACACAGTCGATATATGAAAATATGGAATAAAAGTCATTATCTATTTTGATTAGTCAGTTATATGTTCTGACTCATTCATGTCAAAAGGCCTGCTAATGGTAAAATAATTTGACTATCAACTGTGTAAGATTTCCTCTTAGTAATTATATTAAATGCTTATAATAAAGAAATTAACAAAATGTAATCTTTGCCCTCAGGAAACCAACAAGCAAGAGATATAGATAAATGAAAAAATTATAGTAAAATCAGATAAGGACAGTAATAATAACATTCAGAAGATACTGAACAAGAACTTTTAAAAAATCCTAATGTTGTTGTTCATTCACTAAGTTGTGTCCAACTCTGTGCGACCCCATGAAGTGCAGCACACGAGGCTTCCCTGTCCTTCACTATCTCCCTGAGTTTGCTCGAACTTATGCCCAGTGAGTCAGTGATGCCATCCAATCATCTCATCCTCTATCACCCTCTTCTCCTCTTGCCTTCAATCTTTCCCAGCATCTGGATCTTTCCCAATGAAAGAAGAAACATCTAGGCTGGGTTTGGAAGAAACTAGGTGAATTCTTAAACGGACAAAACAGAGCAGACACTAAACAGAGAAAATAATGTGTAAAATAGATACATTAAAGAGTATCTCTTTAAAAAGAGAGAGGTCTCAAATTATTAAAATCATAAATGAAAGTAGGGACATTGCTACTGATTCTACAGAAATAAAAATGATTGAGAGAGTAACATGAACAATTGTATGCCAACAAATTGGACAACACAGATAAAACAGTCAAGTCCCTAAAAATATATCTAACAAAATGAAGGATCGAGAAAAAACAGACAATCTTAATAGACTTATAATGAGTAAGGAGATTGAATCAGTAATCAAAAACATCACAACAAATAAAAGGCCTGGAGCAGATGGCTTCAATACTGAATTCCATCAAATACTTTAAAAATTAATGCCAATTCTTTTCAAACTTTTCCAAAAAAATTTAAAAGGAAGGAACACGTTCTCATGCACTTAACTTAAAGCCATCATTACCCTAACAACAAAGACATAATAAGGAAAAAACCTATAAAGCAATATCTCTTATGAACATTGATGAAAAAAATCCTCTGCAAAATATTATTCTAGCAAACTGAGTTCCACAGCATTTTAAAAGTATTATACACTATAATTAAGCAGAGTTCATTCCTGGAATATAAGAATGATTCAATATGTAAAAAACAATCAATGCAATACACATATTAACAGAATGAGGGGAAAAAAACATATGATTATCCAAAATGATGCAGAAAAAAACATTTGACAAAATGATGAGATCCTTTCATGATTTAAAAAAAAAAAAAAAACAGTGAACAAGGAACTGAAAGAAATTACCTCAACATAATAAAAGTTGTATGTGAAAAAATCACAGTGAACATTATATTCAATGGTGAAAGACTGAAAGCTTTTCTCCTAAGATCAGGAACAAGGCAATAATGTTCACTCTCATCACTTCTATTCAACATAGTACTGAAAGTCCAATCCAGAGCAATTAAGCAAGAAAGAGAAATAAAAGGCAATCAAATTGGAAAGGAAAAAGTAATACTACTCTGTTCACAGGTGATGTGATCTTTTATGTGAAAAATGCTAATGATTTCACACACACACACACACACAAAGTCTTAGAACTAATAAATGATTTCAGCAAAGTAGTAGGATACAAAGTCAACACAAAAAAATCAGTTCCATTCCCATGCATTAACAATGAATGGTTGAAAAAAATTACAAAAACAACTCCAACATAATGATTTCATCCAAAAATATTTTTATTATTAGGAACTAACCAATGGTGTGAACGTCTTACACAATGAAAACTACAGAATATTGTTGACAGAAGTTAAATAAGACATAAATAAGTGGAACACACCCCATGTTTATGGATTAGAAGACTTAACATTATTAAGATGTCAAACTTCCCTGGGGAAGAAAGAACATATCCTGACTCGTTCTTTAAGGCCACCAATACCACAATACTGGGCCTCCCCGGTGCCTCGGTGGTAAAGAATCCACCTGTGATGGAGAAGATGCAGGAAACCCAGGTTTGATCCTTGGGTTGGAAAGTTCCTTGGAGGAGGGCATGGCCACCCACTCCAGTATTATTGCCTGGAGACGCCCATGGACAGAGGAGCCTGGTGAGCTACAGACCGTAGGGTCACCAAGAGTCAGACAGGACTGAAGCAGCTGAGCACTCACGCACCACGATGCCAAAGTCAGACAAAGGAAAGAAAACTACAGATAAACATCCCACTACTCCCCAAAGAGGCCTACAGAGTCAGTGCAATTTCTAACAAAATCCTGATAACATTTTTTGCAGAAACACAAGAGCCCTTCTTAAAATTCTTATAGAATCTCAAGGGTCTCTGAATAGCCAGAACAATCTTGAAAAAGAACTAAACTGGAGGACTCATACTTTCTGATTAGAAACACTACTACAAAGCACATTAGTCTAATAGTGCAATACTGGCAATACAGACAGACATAGACCAATGAATAAAATAGAGAGCCCAGAAATAAACTCGTACATATATAGTCGAATGGTTTTAGACAAGAGTACCAAGACCTTGCCACAAAATAATACATTCTTTTCAACAAACAGTACTAAGAAAATTGGACATCCATATGCAAAAGAATGATGTTGGACCCTTAGTTAATACCACATGCAAAAACTTCTTAGACTACAACATAGGGCAAACCTGCACAACATTGGATCTGACAATGACTTTTGGATATGACATCAAAAAACAAGCTATGAAAGACAAAAAAGACAAATAGGACCTCATTAAAATTTAAGATTTTGTCCATCAAAAAACAGAGTAAAAAGGGAATTCCAGAACGGGAGAAAACATTTGCAAATCATTTATCTGATAAGTGATTAATATACAGAATCTGGGAGGGATTGGGGGCAGGAGGAGAAGGGGACAACAGAGGATGAGATGGCTGGATGGCATCACTGAGTCGATGGACATGTGTGTGAAGTTGCTCAGTTGTGTCCGACTCTTTGCAACCCCATGGACTGTAGCCTACCAGGCTCCTCCCTCCATGGGATTCTCCAGGCAAGAGTACTGGAGTGGATTGCCATTGCCTTCTCCAGGGGATCTTCCCGGCCCAGGGATCGAACCCGGGTGTCCCGCATTCCAGGCAGATGCTTTAACCTCTGAGCCACCAGGGAAGTCGATGGACATGAGTCTGAGTGAACTCCGGGAGTTGGTGACAGACAGGGAGGCATGGCGGGCTGTGATTCATGGGGTCGCAAAGAGTCGGACACGACTGAGCGACTGAACTGAACTGAACTGAACTGAACAGAAGTCTCCTGAAACTCAACAACAACAAAAAACCAATTCAAAGTAGAGAAAGGATTTGAATAGACATTTCTCCAAAGAAGATATAGAAATGTCCAACAAGCACAGGAAAACATGCTCAATCTCATTAATCGTTGCTGCTGCTGCTAAAATCACTTCAAATACAAATCAGAACTCTTGTATGCTACCACTCAAACCCATGAGAAACAGAAAATGGCAACAGTTGATATGGATGCGGAGAAACTGGAACATGTGGGCACCACTGGTTGAGATATAAAATGGTACAGACCATAGAAAAACAGTATGCCAGTTCCTACAAAAATTACAGATAGAATTATCAGATGATCAGAAATTCCACTTCTGGGGATATGCACCTAAGAATGGAAAGCAAGGCCTGAGGAGATATTTGTACACCCAGATTCATAGAAGCTTTACTCACAATAGCTAAAATGTGATACAACTCAAGGGCCCATTAACAAATGAGTGGATAAGCAAAATGTGGTGTATACAAGGGAATATTATATAGCCTTAAAAAGGAAGAAAAGTCTGACATATGCTATAACACAGTTGAACTTTAATGACATTATGCTAAATGAAATAAGCCAATCACAAAAAGACATACCACAAGATTCCACTTACATGACGTACTTAGAGCGTTCAGAATCATAGAGACAGAAAGCAGAATTGTGATTTCCAAGGGTTGTAGGGTGACAGGAGTTACTGTTCAATACATACAGAATTACTGTTTTAAAAAGTAAAAAGAGTTAAATGATGTCTATGATTGTACAACATTATGAGTGTATTTAATACCACTAAACTGTACATTTTGAAGTGGTTAAGATGGTACATTTTGTTTCTGTGTTTTACCACAGTTAAAAAAAAAAAATGTTTTTTAAAAGAGAGGGACAGAACCGGGAAAAAAATTCTATTTATGAAAGGTCTTATTCACCATTGCAGATAAATCCCAGTAGCAATTACTAGCTTTCTCTTGACCCTGTCCTCTCCTCAAACTAAATATATTTAATCAAATCAATAGTCCTTAGGTTTTCCTAGGCTCTGTCTGGTTCTTGTATGGGTTACTTTTGGTGCATTCCTAGTGAAATTATTTAACTTATAGCTGGCCATTTCCCTGCCTTTTCAACATCACAATAAATTCTAATTCTACACTATTAGATTAACACTAGCCTCACTTGGTGCTATCTTCAATTAAATAAGCATACCCTCAACTCCAAGAAGCAAAATGTGCTGGCATTTTTAAAAGGCACACACACAAACAACTCAGCAAATTCTTTTATGGTAAATAACTAAAAATAACCAATGCACATGCCCAGACACAAGTCCCTGAGGAATCACTACCTATTCACTCAAAGCCCAGTTCAGTTACTCTGTGGCTGCCTAGAGTGAACGCAGAGCTATTCTTAGAGATCCAATTTGGTCAGCTCCCAGGTTGATTACACTCTGGTGGGCTAGACGGCTCCAGATCAGAACAAACCTCTCTCATCGATGACTATTTTAATCCAGTGTCTCCATGCAATATAAAAAGAGCAGCCTTTAAAAACTGAACAGACCCTAAGATACATGACAATGGAACTTAGAGACCTAACCTATGAGCAGACTTAAGGAAAGGAGAGCCCTGTATTTTGTTGCTGGAGACTACCAGTCCCCAAGACACAGATTTTAAAAATCCTTTGTAACGATGCTGAGGAGTGAGATAAACACAATAAAGAGCTCATAGTCACAACATCTAATTGAACTGTTCACTTTTATTGTCTCATTTCTCTTAATAGCAAATGACTGAACCAAAAATTGAAAAACTGATGTTAACAAAAGAGTCGTCACTGGGCCTGATGCAGCCAGCAGTCTCCTCTGGGCTCACTCGATATGCCTGATCCACTTTTTAAAATGTGAAATAATACAGGAGCTTAAATCAAAGTAATTGAAATTTAAAAATCTGTCCACTTCAACTGGCTTTATGATGCTGTTATTTCTTTAAAATAATAGAATATTTATCTCATTTTATGTCTTTTTTATTATTTCATCTGCTCATTTTGGGATGAGAGAAGAGAAAATTTAGTGGTATCGGAAAATATCTATTTCATTCAATCACTTAATTATTCATATTTTCACAAAGTTATTGAATACCTCCTACTATGTGCCACATCCAATTCTGCTTACTAGAGAAAAAGTGATAAAGAATTCAGAGAAGTTCTTTTCTTATGGGGCTTACAGTCTACTGGGGGTGAAAAACAATAAACAACAAAACAAATATATAAACAAGGTAACTATACACCTCAACTTTGGAGAACTGATCAGTGATATGATAGAGAGAAAGTGGTCTGAATGGGAGTAAAACCCTCCAAAGGGTAGGTCAGAGAAGGCGTCTCTGAAGTGATGACAGTGAACTGACACAAGATAAGGTGAGCCTTTCATGTGAAAAGCTGGTGAAATGCATTCCAGGTAGAAGAAAGAGCATATGTAAATGTCTACAGGTGGGAAAAAGCTTTGTGATTTCAGGAACAGAACTGCCTTGGATAAAAAGCAATGAGGGAAGAAATAGTATGATAAGATATTAAAGAGACAGTCAGAAGCCAGATCATGAATTACCCTCCCTGTGTGCCCCAGAAAGAAACTGTGAGAAAGCACTTAAGGGATTTAAGCAGAAGAATGACATAATCTGGTCGCATTTTTTTGAAAAAGATCACCCTAGCACATATATGGAGACTGGGGTGGAGAAAGGAAGCAGAGAGAGACAGTTGTCAAATAGAGTTGGATATATGACTCAAGAGTCCAGGTCAGGACTAGACTATATACATTCAGAAAACATTAATTTTTATGGACTGAATATCTGTGTTTCCTCAGAATTTGTGAGTTGAAATCCTCACCCCCAAGGTGATGGTATTAAGACTTGAGGCCTTTGGAAGATGACCAAGTCTTAATGGCAGAGCCCTCGGGGATGGGATTTGTGCCCTTAAAAGAGGTCCCAGAAGGATTGGTCATTTCTCCCATCACGTGGTATACAGAGAAAAGACACTATCTAACAATCAGAAAGTGGGCGCTCACCAGACACAGAACCTGCTAGCGCCCTGATCTTGGACTTTCCAGCCTCTAGAACTGTGAGAAACAAATTCCTGTTGCTTATAAGCAGCCTAATCTATGATATTTTATCATAGCAGCCAGGCTAGACTGAGATATTAGAATACAGATGATATTTAAAACCACTGGAGTGTCCCACAGTCCACTCTCTTATCATTAGAATTTGGTTTACATTCAGCTAATCCTAGAGGTGAAATGGAGGAGTAATCTAAGGAAAACAAACCTGGTAGTTCATTACACACTCCTGTTCACAAAGGCGTATAAGATCTGTTCTAGTTAAATATCACAAAATATAACACAAAGAAAAAGAAAAAAACCTTCATAGAAGAGAAGTCATTTTTAGTGACAAAACTCAATTTTAGGCCATTGTATTATGCTTCAAAGAATCTGCTAAGCTCTCCCAAAAGTATACCAAAATGTTGTTTTCCATATAAAAACCAATTCTCAAATCGAAATCAATCAAGAACTAAAACTGAGCCAAACCTTGAGCAACACTAAAGAAAAATAGGTTTCTTAAATTTATTCCAGTCAATCTATAACTGCTCATCTTAAGTCAAAATGAATCCAAAAGTGAAAAGTGAAAGTGAAAGTCATTCAGTCTTGTCCAACTCTTCATGATCCCATGGACTATATAGTCTATGGAATTCTCCAGGTCAGAATACTGGAGTGGGTAGCCGCTACCCTTTCCAGGGGACCTTGCCAACCCAAGGATCGAACCCAGATCTGCATTGCAGGCGGATACATTACCAGCTGAGCCACCAGGAAAGTCCCAATTAATCCAAGGTAAAGGCCTAAAGAAATCAAAGCCACGTTCTCTTCAATACCAGAACAGACTTTTGTGTTTCTGTGCATTGCTAAAGAACTTGAATATATCGCTTTTCTCAATGAATCGACTCACAACAAGGATGATTGGAAAGCTAGGTCTGTTCTGGCCAGATCTTTTAGCACCAGTGACAAAACGGAATAAGCTATTTGGTTCTTGCCTGTCTTTTCTTTTATTTTTTTAATTTATTTTTTAATAGGAGGAAAACTGTTTTACGATGTTGTGTTGGTTTCTGCCATACAACAACATGAGTCAGCCATAATTATACATATATTGCCTCCCTCAGAGCCTCCCTCCCCTCCTCATATCTTACCCCTCTAGTTTATCACAGAACACCAGACTGGGCTCCCTGAGTTCTATAGCAA
Source organism: Aepyceros melampus (assembly GCA_006408695.1). Taxonomy (NCBI): domain Eukaryota; kingdom Metazoa; phylum Chordata; class Mammalia; order Artiodactyla; family Bovidae; genus Aepyceros; species Aepyceros melampus. The sequence goes on along the minus strand of SJXQ01006806.1, from coordinate 107,215 downwards.
CTTCTCAGCAGCTATCTATTTTATTCATGATATATATGGAATCTAGAAACATGTTCTCTTCTTTTAAATGCAGTTTTATGAGTAACAAGTCTTTGATGTAAAAAAAAAACCAACTATATTATCCTTTGTTTACAGAATTCCATCTTGACTACAACAAAATAGATATTAAGACTCTAAAAATATTCTAATCACCACAAGGAACTCAAGTGAAAATTCATACTTAAGCACAATGGACATAAAAATATGAAAATGATTCAGAAAAAAATCTGAAAATAATATACAACAAAAACACAAATTATTTTAACCAGAAAGGTAAGCTTGGGCTTCCCTGGTGACTCAGTAGGTAAAGAGTCTGCCTGCCACGTGGGAGACCCAGGTTTGATCCCCTGGTCAGGAAGTTCTCCTGGAGAAGGAAATGACAACGCACTCCAGTTCTCTTGCCTGGAAAATTCCATGGATGGAGGAACCTGGTAAGCTACAGTCCATGGGACTGCAAAGAGTTACAAAGGGTCAATAGGTAAGCTTGGGCTTCTCAGGTGGTACTAGTGGTAAAGAAAACACCTGCCAATGCAGGAGACATAAAAGACTCAGGTTCAGTCCCTGAGTCAGGAAGATCCCCTGGAGGGGGAGGTGGAAATCCACTGCAGTACTCTTGCCAGAGAATTCCATGGACAGAGGAACCTGGTGGGCTACAGTCCATAGAGTCTCAAAGAGTCAGACACAAGTGAAGCAACTTAGCACACAAAGATAAGTTTACAAAGTGGGAAAAGCCAATATGCCAAAACAGACAATGGGTTTACAAACCAGAGTGGTATGCTTAAAACTAACATTCTGTAGTTTAAAATGTTAAGGCCTATCCATGGAAATGCAAGGATTAAAAAAAAATGAATAAAAACCTGGGCATATATAGGCCAAAGAATTGAATTTATGGTGATGTACAATCCAAGATACTGAAAACTGTATCTTCAGTGAAAAAGTAAACTACGAATATTTCATCTACTGACAAAGGAAAACACAAGGAAGTATGAAATCTCTGCTTATACAATGGACAAACAAAAAAAGTCTCCCCTAAGAATTCAAAAAAATTGCCCGCATCTCACATAGGTTTGTAATCTGCAGCATAGCCAGGAACCCACAAACCAAGAAATTATCACGAAAACTGATGCCAGGATAGAAATTTTACCAAAAACTTCCAATTTTACAAATTGGAAGAAAAACAAATTAACTGCTTGAGAGATACACCACCAACAATGGCTGTAAAAGATACCCATAGATTGAGGTCCTCTGAAATCACATACTTCTCCAGTAAACATGGAACATTCACCAAAAAAGACACACATTGTCTCAGTAAATCCTAAAGGGTCAAAAATTCAGAGATCTTCTCTCACTACAATGGCACTAAACTGGAACTCAATTAGGTATCTAAAAATTACTCAAATACTTGAAAATAAAGCAACATGTTTTAAAATAATCCCAGCAATATGTGAACCGTGATCTTCCAGATGTTCAAGCTGGTTTTAGAAAAAGCAGAGGAACCAGAGATCAAATTGCCAACATCCGCTGGATCATCGAAAAAGCAAGAGAGTTCCAGAAAAACATCTATTTCTGCTTTATTGACTATGCCAAAGCCTTTGACTGTGTGGATCACAATAAACTGTGGAAAATTCTTCAAGGGATGGGAATACCAGACCACCTAACCTGCCTCTTGAGAAATCTGTATGCAGATCAGAAAGCAACAGTTAGAACTGGACATGGAACAGACTGGTTCCAAATAGGCAAAGGAGTATGTCAAGGCTGTATATTGTCACCCTGCTTATTTAACTTCTATGCAGAGTACATCATAAGAAACACTGGGCTGGATGAAGCACAAGCTGGAATCAAGATTGCCGGGAGAAATATCAATAACCTCAGATATGCAGATGACACCACCCTTATGGCAGAAAGAGAAGAGAAGCTAAAAAGCCTCTTGATGAAAGTAAAAGAGGAGAGTGAAAAAGTTGGCTTAAAGCTCAACATTCAGAGAACAAAGATCATGGCATCTGGTCCCATCACTTCATGGGAAGTAGACGGGGAAATAGTGGAAACAGTGGCTGACTTTATTTTTCTGAGGATGGTGATTGCAGCCATAAAATTAAAAGATATTTTTAAAATGTCTGTTCAGATAGTAATTGAACAGGGTCTAGAACAGTCTGCTTTCAACTACTCACAATTTCCATGCATATATTTTATATGTAACATATCCCCCACCCAAAGGAGAGAATTCCCAACTCTCACTTAGTTATAAAACCTAGCTCTGAACATAGGATCTGTGAAGCAGAACAAATCTTTGTACACAGTCAAGTGTAGATTATTATAAACAACTGATATTGTAAACCACTGTATACAATGAAAGCCAAGTTATCTGTTCTCGACACATACAATACACACAATACAAAATTATATAATTGCAACAAAAACTCTCGTTCAGAAACAGGAAGAATGAGAAATATACCCATGGCTGATTGCCCATAGCACACAGTAATCCCTACAAAAACAACACCTTAATTTCCTTGGTTCTTCTACCTGGTATATAGGTTCTCCATTGACTATTACACTTATTATCATCATATGGCCTGGTTCTACCCTTTGGGAGGATGTTCCTTGTCCATTATCCTTCTTGACTATATATGAGGTTGGCAATGACGCTTACCCTTCTGTGTTCTGTCCAATTACATCTCCACTGACAGGACACACATCATACTGCTACTAAGGGCAGGGAATTGCCTTAGAGGTTTAAGAGTCATACAGTGCTTGCTATCCAACTTGGGCTTTTTTTAGCCACTAGCCACATACAACTATTCAAATTTGATTAAAATTAAATAAAATTAAAATCCAATTCCTCAGTCCCACTGGCCACAAATCAAGTGTTCAATGGCTGCATGTGACTAGCACCTATAATATTACAGTAAAGACATAAAATATTTTCATCACTGGTTAAAGTTCCATTGAACACCGGTACATAAAGAATATCACAGAAAGACTTGTCAAATTTTAACTGCAATGCTCCAAATCCACATAAAATTAGTGTTGTTTTATCTGTTAGTCAATCCATGGCTTAAAATATAGACTGTTACACTATGAAATTGTGTCAGTACATGAAAATAATTTCTATAGCTGAACTACTACTTATGTCTCATTACTGGGATAGGTGTCAGAATTCATTGTGAAAACTACAGACAATAATCAAACCATTATGTACCCTGTGTTAACTCTAGACACAAAAGTTGCAGCAGAGACTCTAAAAGGCTTTGAACTGTACTATGTGAGAGTCAAATAATACAGTTGACTGGTAGAAAGCTGGCAAGTTTTTTAGAGGACCTGCTCTGGGTTAAAGACTATATACCATCTGGGTAGTCACAGTATCTTTTCTTTTGCTCAGAAGGTTCATATTCTAAACTCACATCAGTATTTGCCAATGTCTACATTATCTGCAGCCTAGTAACTAAAGACTAAAGGGAGTGAAGAGGCTCCAAATGACGAGAAAGAAGGCACTATTTAGGAGACCTCAGCTACAGGATATTCTCTTTGGGTTTTACGCCAATTTGAATTTGGAAAACTTGAAAAGACTTCAAGTTTTAGTCTGATTCATCATAAAGAATCAGAACAGAAAGATTTTATCTATGTTTGCAGGAAGTCACCAGGCTCCAGAGCAGATCCAAATTCAAATCAGACTTCTAAAAGACAGACATCAGCAGATTATTTTAATGTAATATCAAATTTTATATTTCTAAGAATTTGTAAATTATAGTTATATATAATATTCAACATAAGGGTAAAAAATAAGCATTTTACCAATCTCTAAAACATATTTTTAAAAAAATTAAAATATATTAAATACTTAACTATGATTATATACTTCGGAAAACCCATGTTCAATGTTATTGTGACTCATTATTACAAAAATTGAATCTTTATACTAACTCGGAAACTTATTTTAAAAATTCTGACCAGTACAATGATCAGTTTAGGGGACATAATAAGATTAAAGGAATTCTTATCACAATGAGAAATGTTATAAAAACACATTTCCTTTAAAAAATACTATATTCTAAAAAGGCAAGCTTCTTTAAGAATCAAGTAAAATAATCAAATTGTCATCTATAATATAATAAACTAAATGCCTTTCAGTAAATTCAGATAGCATGCTTCAATACATCTTACTGTTTAGCAATTATCATGCACTACAACTGTAACATAACACTTGAGTAAATAAATATAACTATAAAATTAAATTAGCATTAATAGTAAGGAAAAAATAAGATTAGACAGAAAAAAGACTCTAACCACTTTGTCCTCCTGGTGTGAATATCCACGAAAGCAAGTTAGAAAGGACAGAAAAGACAAAACAAAAAAATAAATAATTAATTCCATTCTTAACACAAATAAACTTTTTAAGACAATGAAATTAAAATTCTGGAAAATTTTAAACTACATTTTGACCAAAATATAAACATTATAAGAGGAAAAACTTTTCCATACTTTTCAAGCAAGAGCATGCTGTATACTGGAATATATTAAGACATAGAAAGAGAACAATTTCTACAAAAGCAAGTAAATACCCAAACATCAGAAAAAGGAGAATGTTCTTTCCACAAATAAAATCTTAATTTAATACTCAATTAACTCAAAGAAAAAAACTAAAAAAAGTTAAGGAAAAAAGCTTTTATGTAGAAATATAATAAAACACAGTATCACTGTTTAATTTCATCATATACTATCAAAAACTGACAAAATATAATTCTACATGAATTATTCATATTACTTCTAAAAGGTATTTGTCCCATTAACTTAAGCCTTCTAAACTTTATAACTTAAAAGAAAAAATAAGTAGAAATCGTCATTAAAGATAAAATATTATTGATCACAATTGGTAATTGGGGGTCATAGTTTCCTAACATTATAAATGTAAATAATACATAAGATACCTGAGTTTTAAGGAAAGAGTATAAAAAAGAATGACTATATGTATAACTGAACCCCTTAGCTGTACACTGAAACTAATACCACATTATAAATAAGCTAAACCCCAATAAAATAAAAATTTTAAAAGATGTTGTACATACACACAATGAAATACTATTCAGGCGTAAAAATAAAAGCAATAATGCCATTTGTAGCAACATGCATGGACCTAGAGATTATCATACTAAGTAAAGTAAGCCAGAAAGAGAAAATACCATATGATATCACTTATAGGTAGAATCTAAAATATGACATAACAAACTTATCTACAATACAAAAAACAGACTCACAGACATAGAGGACAGATTTGTGGTTTCCAAGGGGTAGGGGAGATGAAGGAGGGATGGATTGGGAGTTTGGGATTAGCAGATGAAAACTTATACAGAATGGATAAACAACAAGGTCCTACTGTATAGCACATGGGACTATATCCAATATCCTATAATAAACCATAATAGAAATAAATATTAAATAAATAGATCCATGATTTGGTCAAGAGAACATATTTAAATAGGGTGAAGTTTAAAATTGTTACATTTATCTTTAATTAAACATAATAATAATAATACTTCATAATGTAATAATAATTACCTGATATAATGTTATAAATTTAAATTAAAAATTAAAATCATGTCTTTTTAGGCATCATTGTTTCTCTGAAACATTTCTAGTTGTACACCTTATGCAATTTTCTTAAGCTCTCTAGACCTTTACTTCCTTATCTGCAAAATAGGAAATTAATATTTACTTTATACAGTTTCCTGAGAATTAAACAATATGAAAAGCTCTCCATGTAGACTGCCTGACACACAGTTCTGTATCTGATATCCTAGCTGATTAAAACACAGGATATTGTGTAGAAGGGATAAGCTGCATCCTCTGCAGTATTATCTTGACTGATTCATTTGTTACAAATGTTAAAACTACGTACAGGTCATATAAAAGCTATTGTAAAAAAGAAAAGCAATTGTATGCAGTCAAGGAAAACTACCGGTGAGCATTTAGTTTAACAAAAATCATTGATGGAGCACTCACATATATGTAACAGGTACCATACTAGATTTACGAAACATAAAATGTAAGTAAGACAGTTCTTGCCATCAAAGAACTAAATGTATTGAGAGGGAACTGAACAAATCACCGCAGAACAGAAAGATGCCTGAAAGCAAGCGAAGAATAAGACACTATGGAAACACAAATGACTGATGAGATAACAGAACTTGGGAAAAAAATTGAAAGCTTCTGAGATATAAGTAGGCCTCTAAAGCAATAAAGAGAATGTTGGCAAGACTAGTGAGGGAGAACATTTTATGCAAAGAACATGGAATATGTAAAAAGCACAAACGTGCCTGGCATATTTGGGTACAAGTTAGCTGGGAATGATCCCTGGGTTGGGAACACCCCTGAAGGAGGGGATGGCAACCCACTTCAGTATTCTTACCTGGAGAATCCTCATGGACAGAGAAGCCTGTGGGGGGCTACAACCCATGGGGTCACAAAGAGTCAGACATGACTGGGCGACTAAGCACAGCACGGCTGGGAATGACTAAATTATAACTGACACGTATGAACCAAAGTCTTCACAGTTAACTATATTAATAATCTGGCAAAAGCTCAGAAGCATAATACTTTCATAAAATAACTCACATTGCAGAAATTGTTTTAAAAAAGAAAAAAAACATGAAGCCTAATGAATTTGCTAATAGTTAATCCCTCTTAGGGCTTCCCAGGTGGCACTAGTAGTAAAGAACCCACCTGCCAATGCAAGAGACATAAGAAACGCAAGTTCAATCTCTGGCTCAAGAAGATCCCCTGGAGGAGGGCATGGCAACCCCCTCCAGTATTCTTGCCTGGAGAATTCCATGGACAGAATAGCCTGGGGGGCTACAGTCCACAGGGTCACAAAGAGTTGGACACGACTGAAGCCAACTGGCACATACTCAATCCCTCTTAATAGATAATACAGTTTCGATTTTAGCTATAACATATCCATGGAAAATTTAGCTACAATACACATATGAAATATTACTCTACCATTGTACCTTTACTATCTTCCAATAAGGAGAAAAAGTCAACACAAAATCTACTGTATAATTTATAAATAAGGCACAACATTGCTACTATTTTATCAAGTGTTTACTTTGCTAAAATGTGCAGACAGACTGGAAGAAGAAAAGTCTAGAAGCAGAAAGAACAGTTAGGGAGCTGTTGCAACACTTCAGGTAAGAAACATATATGATAGTGGTATGAACCCAGCAGTAGCAAGAGAAGAAGTAAACAGATTTAGGCGATACGGAGAAGTGTGGCCCCTTAAGACCTGACTGAGGAAGAGGAAGAAAGAGGGAAGCACTCCCAGAGCTTGGTTTGTGCAACCAGGAGAATAAGAAGGCAATTCCTTGAAAGAAAAAAAACACATGAGAAGCAGATTTGGTGGAAAATAATGAATTCAAGTATAGATAAGGTGAATATGCAGTGACTATTAACTCATCTCAGCATAGACTTTCAGCAGGAAGCTACATAGATAGACTTGTAGCTCAAAAGAATAATCCGGCCAGTGAAATCACATCTGTAAATCATCAGCATATAACAGAATCTGAAGCTATGAAAATGAATAAAATCTCCCAAGGAAACTGTTAAAGGAAAAAGGAAAAGTAAGGATAATGACCCTTAATCAAAATACCTCTTCTCTTTGAACTGGCAAGCCTCCAAGGAAAAGAAGTTCAAAACAAAAGGACTAGCAATCTCTTCTAATCAGATTTCAGTAACACAATTTAAAGTTTCACTGTATCTGTCCAAAGTGATTTTAATCAAACTAGAATTGAGTTGCTTGAAAAACAAAGGTAATGTATAAATATGAAATATTATCAAGGTCCTTAAGACATTAAAATCTCATGTGAAAAATAAAAACCAGCTGTGGAGTAGTAGTTTAATTTTAAACAAATGGAAAATTTGGATATTTTAAAATGACTACAAATGAATCTTCAATCGAATCATTTGAATATTTACTTCAGTTTTACACTTTGTGTTTAAAAAAAAAAGACTAAATGGTCAATTCAAAGATTAAAGATGAGAATTACCTTATATATTTTACATATATATTCATAATGATGGAATCAGTTTAGGTATGCAACAAGGAACACACTAACCCAATATAAAATATGATCATTTAATTGAATAAGAAAATATATGTGAAAGGTTCTTTCATGGGACCCTACATCCTTGTTAGGTAAGAAGCAATACTATAGAAATTACTGCAAAGCACTTTAAAAGCACTCGTGTGTGTGCCAGGTACATGTCTAAGTGTTGCACAAATATTAACTCATTTTGTCCTCACAATAGCCTTGTAAGAGAGGTACTATTATTCCTTCTACTTACAGGTGAAGAAGCTGAGGGAGAGAGACTAAGCATCTTATACTAGGTCACAGAACTAGTAAATAATAGAACTGGGATTTAAGCTTAGTCTCACTTGGGCAAGAAGAGAAAACATAAACAATGTTACTACTACCCAATAGAAAGTTGGAATGGTTACAGTAAGATCAGATAAAACAGAATATTTCAGAGCCAAGAATATTTCCAAGAATAAAGAAACTCATTTAACAATTATAAAGGGGCCAATTATTTAATAGGATGTAATGATCCCAACTGTTTATGCAACTAAACATAGAACTTTAAAATATATAAAGTCAAAGTTGATAAAACTGAAAGTTACATATTTGAATACCTATCTTTTAATAATTGGTAGAAAAAAATGTGGAAAATAAATAAGGATTTAGTAGAGTTGAACAACTCTATTAAATAATTTGACAACATTTAAAACCACTGTCAAAAAATAACAGAATATACACTCTTTTCAAGAACACACAGAACATTTGTCAAAATAAAACACAGTCTGGGCCATAAAATAAGTGTCAGTACATTTCAAAGGACTCAAGGCATATGAAGTATATCTGGGACCACAACAGAATAAAATTAAAAATCATGAACAGAAAGATCTCTAGAAACTTCTACCCCAGATATTCAAAAAATAAATAACATACTTCTAAGTTGTTCATAAGTTAAAAAAGAAAAGTAAAATTAGAAAATGTTTCAACTGAGTGAAAATGAAAACACAACATATTAGAATTTGAGAGATGCTACTGAAGCAGTACTTAGGGGAAATTAACAGCACATGAGGCCTGTATTAGACAAGAAGGAACATCTCAAAGCAATAACCTCAGCTTCCACCTTATGAAACCAGAAGAGAGAAGAGACAATTAAACCCACAGTGAGCAGCAGAAAACAAATAATAAAGATCAAAATGAAATCAACAATTTAAAAATCAATAAAACGAAAAACTGGCTCTTTGATAATATCAATAAAATAGGTAAGTATCTGTCAGACTGAAGAGGGAAAAAGAGAGAAGATAAAAATTGCCAATATCAGGAATGAAAGAGGTAGCATCACTACAAATTATACAGACATTAAAAGAATGATAATGGAATACTATGATACTGATAAATTCAACAACTTACAAGGAACTAAACAAATTCTTTGAAAGCTAATTACCAAAGCTAATTCAAGAAAAAAAAAAAAAATAGATAACCTGAATAACCCTATATCTATTCAATTGAAACTGTACTTAAAAACTTTCCCCCCAGAATAGAACCATATGCCCAGATGGCTTCACTGGTAAAATCTATAAAACATTAAAGGATAAATGATACCAACTCTACAGAAATTTTACTAAAATACTGGAGAGAAAGAAATACTGCCCAATTCATTTTATCGGGCCAGCATTACTCTAATACCCAACTCAAAGACAGACATCACAAGAAAAGAAAGCTACAGATGTTAACCCTCATAAACACAAAAGCAAAAACTGTAAACAAAATTTTATCTAATCCAACTCATTAACATGTAAAAGATATAATCCATCATAACCAAATGGATTTATTCCAGGAATACAGAGTTGGTTTAACACATCAAAATAAATCAAGGTAGTTCACCATATTAACAAAGAAAGCAAAAACATATAATCAATCTCAATAGACAGAGAAAAAGTATTTGACAAAATTCAACATCTATTCTTAAGGTAAACAAGTGAACAAAAACTTTTAGCAACATTTATGAAGAGCTGACAGCTAACATAATACTTAATAGTGAATGCTTTCTCCACAAGATGAGAACAAAACAGGAATATCTCTTCTCATCACTTCCACTCAAAATTATACTAAAGTTTCTAGCCAACACAACTAGTCAAGGAAAAGAAAAATAATCAGGTAAACAGGGAGAAAAATAAAGAAAAGTTATTAGTTCTGGGTAAAACAAAAGAATGAGAAAGGGAAGCAATGCGAAAATGGAGAAATTAAATTATAAAGGGTAACAAATTCCCATTATGTCTAAGTAATGTATGTAAAGACATCAGCTTCATATTTTTAAGCTACCTAAGAACTGGGTGATAAATATCTCCTACTAAGAAGGAGATAAATGCAAATTATAAAGAACTAATTGAGACAATTTAAAACACTGCTTTTGCTAATTTCAGCATAGCATTCTTTGGGAAATTTTAATATATTCCCTAAAGTGGATGGATAAACTACAAAAATCTTGAACAGGTGTGAAACACAGCCTTAACACTTCTTCTTTAAATTCCATATTCTAATGTTTTTTTCATTAATGTTAAAACAAAAATAAAGGGTATTGTAGCCTCAAAAGCTATAAAATTATGAAACATAGAATCTCAAAGCCAGAAAGAGCCTCCTTCAGAAAGAAAGGAAATATAGGCCTAAAGAAGAGCAGATCTACCAAGTTGATAAAATTATGTGAGGTAATCGAAAAAGCCGTGACACAACCCACACATTAACCAGCTGTGTGACTTTAAGAATGAACTCTAGTCTTTCTGGATCTGAGTCATCTACATCTATAAAATAAGGAATTAGGCCAGCTGATCTCTAAATTCTCTTCATCTTTGAAAGTCTAAGATCCTATGAGTCTAAGAGATCATAAGCTAAAGAACAAAAACAATGAGATAAATACCTTTTTAATTCAGAGGAAAGTTTTTTAAATTCTTTTATCTGAACTGAAGACACTAGGGAAGGTTTCTGTTCATTGATTAACCTAAATGTTAATTTCAGTTGTCTATTTTATTCACGATGAGCTTAAGTATGAGAGAATTACGAAAGTCAGCCTTAATCCTGTACCTTGTTTGAGCGTAATGACACGCGGCCTCCACAACGAGCACAGAACTTGGTTTGGCAATATGAACAGTTATGGCCACATCCGTCAGCGAACTTGGTTTTGTGGCAGATGCCACAGGTTGGAGCATCGCCCTTCTGTTCTTGCTGCTGCTGTGATTCTTCACCATCTTCTTTACCTGCTCCTTATACATTTCAAACTGCTGATGAAGTTTTCTGCAGAGAACACAGACAAGAAAAATTTGGTTTCCTGATGGTCTCAAAAAATAGTAATAATTACCACAATCTGTGGACACAATTTTATATCTGAAAAATCCATGTGAGAATAAAGAATAAAAATTTAACTTTCTGTTGATAATAACTTCTTTTATGTCCCACAACATCGGAAAAGTGAAACTAGTTCTAACTTCTGATATACATGCTAATTTGATAAACAGTACAATTAACATACTTTTTTGAAAGGTAACTGTAAAATTTCTACCAACTATCTGCAATGTGTTTCAATCATACACCATGAAATATTTATAATGTTATTTTTTCAAGAGTTTAGCTTCAGAAATAGACTGAATGATATGAGTTGCACAGGGAAGCCAAAACCTATCAACTTCAAATTACCTAGACAGAATCTCAACTGGAATGCAATTAAGAATCAAAACAGAGAGGAAAACGCTGGATGAGTGGTCTCACTAACTATCCAAATCTATTCAACAGCCTGGACATTAGTTGCCTGCAAAGACAGCTGAAATATAAGGAGTCTACCAAATAAGGCAGTACAAATAAAAGTAAGGCCCTTTACTGATTCTAGTTAAAAATAAATAACGATAAAACTTTTACTATTATCTTTATGAAAGATGGTTTTAAATGATTAAAACTATAATTTTGATTTACAAATCAAAGTTCCTAGTCAGAACTAATGTTTAGGATTTATAAAGCTGCAAATAATGTCACTCTCATCCTAAAAAGGACAAAAGGCTAAATAATCTACAAAAGCATAACTTCTCTTGATCCCATCAGAGAGTTGAGGGTTATAAGACAAGCAAATAATCTGAACTCCAAGACAAACCCTTCCAGAGAACAATGGGACACACTATTTCACCTCTGGCAGAGCACAGGAGAAAGAGGTGGCCACCAGACAGTTAAGATGAAATTCACTAAAATTTTATTTAACAACTTGCAAAAGTCAAGTGTGGCTAACCAGACAGTTTGGAATAGCTATGGGCCCAGGATCACAAGCACTCTTCCACATACCTGTACTGGTTATTCATGAGGAACAATGAGAGCCAGACATAAGAACAAAAAGAACCTTTTGCGGGTGCATATGTACAAATATAACATAAGTGACTGACCAGTGGCTGCTAGAACACAGGAATTCCCTGGACTGTTTCTCCTAAAAAGCCCGAAGCTGTGAGCTACAGAAAACGGGAGTAAACTCTGTCATCCCCAGGACAAAGGCAAAGATCTACGGCAGCTAGGGAAAAGCTTGGGAGGGGAAAAGCCCTCTTCTCATGAAGAAGGGACACGAAATCATCTTCAGCCAAGAGCTTACCCACAGATCAAAGGCTTTTATCACAAAGAGGGAGGTAGAAACTCCGACCCTAAACCATTCAGAGACACCAAGCCTACTTCCTTACTTGGGAAAAAGGAAATAAGAACTCTGAGCAGGCCTCATCCCTGAGGCCCTCGTAGACAGAGCCTGTCAAAGATGGAAGATGGAAAACACACAACAGAACACCCCAACCCTATCACAAGCCTAGTATCAAGAAATAAGCACCAGTATTCTGCTGCTGGGAAATGGGCAAGAACATGGAGAGAGGCCCTCTCCCTCTGTGACATCAGTGGGTAAGAGCAGCTGAAGGGGTAGCAAAACATAAACAAACAAACAAAAACAAACAAACGTACAGTACTCCTGCATTCACCCCAAGCAAAAAGCAACCGGAGCTCTCCGTTAGAGAAATCTGAAAACAGTAGTGTCCTAAAGATAATGACACAGTCCAAACCTATCTGAGCCCCTGACTTGAGTGATTTCACACCCCAGTGGCTCAGCGGTAAAACATTCGCCTGCAATGCAGGAGACGCAGGTTTGATCCCTGGGTCAGGAAGATTCTCTGAAGGAAATGGCAACCCACTCCAGTATTCTTGCCTGGGAAATCCTGTAAACAGAGGATTCTGGCGGGTCATAGCTCATAGGGTTGCAAAGAGTCGGACATGACTTGCAACTAACAACAACAACAAAGGGAAAGAACATATGATTATGTAAAAATATGCTGAGAAAGTGCCTGAATCAGCAAACTAGGAATAGACAGAAACTTCCTTAACTCAATAACAGTATCCACAAAAGGGTCTACAGCTAACATCATATTGTATTTGAAATACTGAGTGCTTTCCCCCTAAAATCAAGAACAAAGCAAGGTGTTGTCTCTCACTACTCCTAATTGACACCGGACTGGAAATCCTAGCTAATTCATTAAAGTAAGAAAAAGAATAAAAATTAAACCATAGAGGTTGGAAAGGAATATTTTTAAACTGAGCAGATGGCATAATTATCTATGTATAAAGTCCCAAAGAAACTATTAAAAAAAAAAAACTCCTATAATAGATGAGTCTAGCAAGGTCACTCAAGAAGGCAATGGCAGCCCACTCCAGTCCTCTTGCCTGGAAAATCCCATGGACGGAGGAGCCTGGTGGGCTGCAGGGGGTCGCTGAGCGACTTCACTTTCACTTTTCACTTTCATGTGTTGGAGAAGGTAATGGCAACCCACGCCAGTGTTCTCGCCTGGAGAATCCCAGGGATGGGGGAGCCTGGTGGGCTGCCATCTATGGGGTCACACAGAGTAGGACACAACTGAAGCGACTTAGCAGCAGCAGCAAGGTCACAAGAAACATGCTCGATATACAAAAAAACAATTGCATTTTTGTATACTAGCAATAGACAGCTGGAAATCAAACTTTTTTAAAGTAGTATGCAATGGCATCAAAAATAAATGAAAGAAAAGTCTAAAGTATTAATCTAGCAAAATGAGCAGACTTTCTTTGGTAAGAACTATAAAATACTAAGAATCAAAAGAGATCTAATTAATAGGAGAAATATTCTATATTCATCATGAGAAGCTTCAGTACTGTTAAGATATCAATTCTCTACAAATTGATTCAATGTCATCTCAAATCACAATCTCAGCAGGAATTCTTTAAGCAAATTGACAAGCTAAATCTAAAATTTGTATGGAAAAATAAAACCTCCAAATCGGCAACACATTTTGAAAAAGAAAAAGACTGAAGAACTCACACTACCTAATTTCAAGACTTACTATAAAAACTACAGAAGTAATCAAATATTGGTACAGCATAAACACACATACAATAAAACAGAGTCCAAAACAGTCCAATACTTAAATGGTCACTGCTTTTTTAAAAAGATGCCTAGGTAACTCAACAATAAAGTATAGTCCTTTAAAATAACAGAAAATCCATGTGCAAAAATAGTAATTGGAAATCCACTGTGTAAAAAAATAAACCTCAACCTATACCTCATACCTATATGAAAATTAGCTAAACATACTACAAAACTGTAAACAATAGATTACAGAACTAAATAAAATGACTAAAAGTATAAAACTTGTAGATGAAAAGATTGAAGAAAAGTGTGGCCTTGGGTTCAACAAAGACTTCTTAGCTAGGTTAGGCAAGGGATCGGCTCTAGACCTTCAACACAATTTAAAAAGTGTGAACCAGAAACCTGCCAATGACAACATGTAAATGGATGAATACAGCTATGCTCCAATAAAATATTATTTATGGATGCTGAATCTTGAATTTCATGTTATTTTTATAATCTCAAAATATTATTATAAAAAAACAAATTTTTCCAATATTTTTTAAATGTAAAAGCCATTCTTCATTCACTGGTTATACAAAAACAAGAAGTGGGCCAGATGTGGCCTGTGGATCACAGATTGTCCAATTTTACATGATATGATTTAATTTATGTAACATTCTGAAAAAGACGAAATTATAAAGACAGAAATCAGATCAGTGGTTGCTAGGGAGTGGAGTAGAGCCAGGAGACTGACTACAGATGGACGCAAGAACGTTTGGTGGTGAGGAAAATGA
Source organism: Aepyceros melampus (assembly GCA_006408695.1). Taxonomy (NCBI): domain Eukaryota; kingdom Metazoa; phylum Chordata; class Mammalia; order Artiodactyla; family Bovidae; genus Aepyceros; species Aepyceros melampus. The sequence continues at coordinate 91,934 of SJXQ01006806.1, read as the reverse complement.
CCTATGTCTTGATTATGGTGGTAGAGACTACTGTGTCTGTTTTCTAGAATTTACTGAAGTGTATACCTCAAAGGAGTGAATTTTACTGTTAATAAATATAACCTCAAATAAGCTTGACTTTTAAAAAACAGTTCGTTTCAAAATGCTAACTACAATCAGTGTGTGTGCTGAGTAGCTCAGTCACGTCTGACTCTTTGCAACCCCATGGACTGTAGCCTGCCAGGCTTCTCTCTCCGTGGAATTTTCCAGGCAGGAATACAGTAGCAGGTTGCCATTTCCTAATCCAGGGTATCTTCCTGACCCAGGGACTGGACCCACATCTCTTGCCCCTCTTGCATTGGCAGGTGGATTCTTTACCACTGCACAACATGGGAAGCCCCAACCTCAGGTCAGTAGGTAAATTAAAAACAGAGCCATGTAAGTCCTTTTATCTCTGCAACCACAAAAGCATATTTCCATTTTTGTACCTAATATTAATAAATTCAAACAGCTATGGCAGTTTTTTTTCCCTATGACTTCAGGTAACATACTATTTTCCCCTGATGGTCTTTCACCAGGTTTAAGTGAATCTCTAGTAACACAAAATAAGCATTCACTACAAGAGACCTAAGTTCATAAAACATGTACAAGAACAAGCATAATTTTAAGTGGACCATGAATGAGCTCTGCATGAGAGCTCCTCCCACCATTTGGAAGCATCATTTTCCTATGTGTGAGTGACTATACATTTATACTGTATACCTGTTTATACACCTGATCTCTGGCATGATCTCTCAGTATATGGCTGAACCTCTCTGGGAGAAAGAGAAAGAAGAAAATTAGAACAAATGCTTTGCTTTTGTTCTAGGGGCACTGGAGTACTAGGCAAGTCACCAAGTCAAGTTACACTGGAACAAAGAGTAGAAATATTTTAGTAGAAGCAAAAAGTAGGAGCAAACTGTGCTACATAGGCCCTCCAGGGAAATAGAAACCCCAGTTTTCACACACAGGGAGAAGGCCAGTAACATAAGCAGAGAAATCAGTAATTATGTATCCCAACGTGCTAGATTAGAGCTATTGAAGCTGCTCTTTCAATAAGAACTGTAGCAGTCCCTGAGACTGTAGCATTACTAGGGCTGTGGGATGGGATCAAATCTTTCCTGCTGTAGGGAGCAGAAAGAGAGAGAAGTGAAAGTTCAGATACGACTAATCTACAATAGTTTGAGGAGGTAAGAGAGGACTTTTAGAGAGAGTTTTTTTTTTTTTTTGTAGTCATCCATCCAGTCCTAAAATGAGAAACTACCATATGTAGAAGTGATGGTGTACAAGCAGATTCAAGAGCTCAATCATGTTCTTTGCCAAAGAGACCATTTTTCCCCTTCCCATTTATACGTAGGCCAAATTCTACCTCTGCTTCCTCATCCCAGTCACTCTTCAACCAACCTAATCTGGTTTCCAGTCTACTTCTTAATCCTCACAAAGTTTACCAACGGCCTCCCTGTACCTAAAACTAACGGACAAATTTTTTTAGTCTCCATCTTACTGGGTTCTCAACAGTGCTTGAAATTATGTTCACTGCCCACTCGGCTTTCGTTACATTTTTCTAAGGTTTTCTTCTTGTCTCTCTAGCCTTTCATGCTCTTTTTCCCTTGAAGGTCAAGATTCAGGCCTCTCTCTACTCTTTTCATTGTATGTCTTCTTAGGCAGGGTTACCCATGCCTGACTTCACTTTCCTCCTACATATAAATGTAAATCCTCAGCTCAGACTTCTCCTCTGAGCTTCAATATTCAATTGCCAACTTCACATCTGTATTGGGAAGTCTTGATGCCACTTGAATTCCAGTGCATATCAAAGTGAGCTCATAATTTTCCTATTAAGCCAAATTCCCTTCCAACAGTTCCTATTTCAATAAATTGTGACACCATTTAATCATGCAGGCCTGAAATATAGAGTTATTCTAGAAATATCTTTCTCCTTCAAATGCATAATTAATCTATCATGAAGTCCTTTCAGTTTTACTTCTTAAATGTGTCCTAAGTCCTTCCACTTGTCTCTATATCCATAGTCAATCCCATAGGCCTTGTTATCATCAACACCCACCTATCCCAGCTGGGCTACTCACATTCATACTTCTCTCTTTCTGCATACTATAGAAAAATTATCTTGTCATCTCACTGCTTAAAATACTCTAATGGCTTCTGATTGCTTTCAAGAAAAACTCATGAAGTCTTACAAAGTCTTGAATGTTAGCTCACACATTCACCTCTTCAGCCTCATTTTTTGCACTGTTTCTTTCCCTTCTTTCTGCTAAAGCTACTCATCCTTTAGACTCACTATGGTGCATCTCATTACAGGATGTATTTTATACATCCTCCTGCCTCCTCCCAGAATAGATTGCAACACATGCCTTTTTTTCTTTCTCTCTTTTTAAACCGTAGGTATCCAAAATAGAGTTGATCATGAGGTTGGCCTCGCTGATTCATGCTTGGCTCCCATTTTAATTAATTGTTTTCCCCTTCCCCAGTGTGACTTCCCTTCCCTCAGGAACCTGTCTTTAAATTTTTCTGGTAAAATCTAAATAGATAATAGCCAATATGTCTGTGGCTTATTTTGTATCAGATAGATAGGTATTATTATAAATATTCTACTATTATTCCTATTCTACAGAGAGGCTATTTTTACTTATAATCACACTACTAGTAAGTAAAGCCAGATCCAAATTCAGCTGCAGAATCAGAGTGCTAACCACTAGAAGTTCACTCTTGAATGGATATATAATTTTCCCTATTTACATTTTATTCATCCCTTTGTTTTTTAAAAGTTAGCACTTTATTCTGGAAAAGAATAGACTTAACATGTATAACTGAATCACTGTGCTGTACACCTGAAACAAACGTGAACCCACAGCGCTCCCCATCGGCCGCATTACTGTCTGAACTCCACCTCCTATCAGAGCAGAGGTGGCAGTAGACTCTCATAGGAGCATGAACTGGAACCCGAAAGTCAAGGTAGAAAGTCATGAGTGAAGTGAAGTTGCTCAGTCGTGTCCGACTCTGAGACCCCGTGGACCGTAGCCTGCCAGGCTTCTCCACTCATGGGATTTTCCAGGCAAGAAGACTGGAGTGGATCGCCATTTCCTTCTCCAGGGAGGATATCATGAGACTGCCACAAAATAAAGTGTACAATAAATGTAATGTGCTTGAATCTCACAAAACCATCCTCCCACCTCCCAGTCATGGAAAAACTGTCTTCCACAAAACCGGTCCCTAGCACCAAAAAATGATGGGGACCGCTGCTCTGTAATATTGTGTCAGCCAAAAAGTTCGTTTGGGTTTTTCCCATAACATCTCACAGATGAATGAACTTTTTGGCCAACCCAGTATTTCCAGTAAGCTATAATATTTCTGTAAATGATGCTAAAGCTGAAACTCCAGTACTTTGGCCACCTCATGCGAAGGGTGGACTCACTGGAAAAGACTCTGATGCTGGGAGGGATTGGGAGCAGGAGGAGAAGGAGACGACAGAGGATGAGATGGCTGGATGGCATCACTGACTGGATGGGCGTGAGTCTGAGTGAACTCCGGGAGCTGGTGATGGACAGGGAGGCCTGGTGTGCTGCAATTCATGGAGTCACAAAGAGTCGGACACGACTGAGCGACTGAACTGAACTGAACTGAATGACTTATTTACAAACACATACATGTTTTTCTCTGAGGAATGTATGCAAGAAAATAATAGATATACTCAAGTTCAGTAAACACTTCTAAACTTCCTTCTCAAACGGCTTAACTCAGCACACCTGCAAGCAGGGTATGACAGTTCCAGTTTCCTCTTATCCTTGCCAATATGTGATATTATTCAACTTAATAAAATTTGGGTATATGAATAAAGTTTGGGTATATGAAATGTTTCATTTTTTTAAGTTCATGTTTTTCCGACTCCTAATGAAGTTCAGCCAGTTGTACTGTCCCACCTATAAACTACCTACTCATGCCACCCTTTACCAAAACTCTATTGGATTTCCTGGTTGCCTTTTTTGTTTGTTTTGCTGATTTGTAGAAGAACTTTGTATCTCCTGTATGTTAATTCTTTATAAATTGAGCATAGCAAAAATTCTAGTCTGACAAATAACTGTTAATTCTTTGTTAAGCAGAATTCTTTAATTTTGATGCATTCCAATACATCAGTTTCTCCCTGTATGGTTTGTGGTTTTGGTGGCCGGCTATAAAAAAATTCTTACTTACTCCTAAGTCAGTCCAAAAAAATTCTATAATTTCTTCTAGGAGCTTTATAATTTTGCCTCTCACATTTAGGCTTTTAATCGATCTAAAGTTTATTTTTATATGTAATGTGATGCAAGAATTTAATTTCAATCTTTTTCACAGAAAGTCTATTTTCCCAGTACCATTAAATAGCCCATCCGTTCTCCCACTGATTTGTAATAGCAGTCTATCATATACTTAGTTCCTACATGTGCAACGGTCTATTTATAGAGTCTATATTTTGTTTCATTGGCTTTTGGTTTGTTCCTACTCCAAAACAACATTGTTAGAATCCAAACTCCAAATATAAGGAAAGGTATAAAAGATCTTAAGAATATAAACATATATTGAAGCTTATAAATATAATATAATGGTAAATATGTAATTTCCAGATAGTAGATATTGTAGGCCTTGTGGATCTGTCGCAGAGACTCAACTTTGCCAAAGAGACGTGAGAACAGTCACAGAAAAGCAAACAAATAAATGAACTTGACTGTGTTCCAATAAAAGTTTATTTACAGAAACAGGCAATGGGCAGGATTTGACCTGCAGGTCATATTTTGTAGGTCCCTGATATAAAGGGTCAAAAATAATACTCATATTTAATTTAAAACTTTTCTTACAAATATTTAAAAGACATATGCAATAATATATCAATTTAGAAATAGTTTTTTCCACTTTGTTAATTCAAAAAGCTATTTCATCCAAATTTTTCATGTCCATTTTCTCCATCCTCAACAGAGCAGCTCACTGAATTCAGTGTTTTCAAAAGTAATTTCTTCATTCTGAGTTAAGAAACAGACATTATTCAATCTGTTAGTTCCCAGTAATCCTGCTGTTCCTGGTAATTTTACGCCCAGTCACATAGATTTTTGTTGCTGTTGTTGTTTTCCCATTCATCTTTGGGGGAGAGGGGGCGGGGTTCATGATTTGTGTAACACTGACTTTCGTCAGATGATGAGTTTTAGATTGTGCTTTCTATAAGCTCATGGCATACAGTTATAGAATGTAATCATTAATGCAGTCACACACACTACAGAGTGTTTTTCAAACAGCAGAGTGCAACCCAATACACGAACATAAATTTAGCAAGCCAGGACTCACAGTTTAATGAACTAGATCAAAGCATTGGAAAGAGTGCACAATTTCTAATAAATCTTATTTCTATTACATATATATATGTATGTAGGTATGTGTATACTGGCTTATAGTGTAAAATATATTTTTTATGAATGGAAGCTTTTTTTAAAAGTATGAAAGTTACTGCTTTACTAATCAGCTGAGAGTAATAATAATAAAAAATAATTATTATTATAATTATAATAAAAGAATAAAAATATATGTCATACAACTGGCCATCCCAGTCACATACCAAGGCTCTCCTCTGAATTTCTAAATAGCTGCCTAAGTGACTATTAAAAATGTAATGTGTTTCTAAAATACAGATCTGATCATACCATCCTGTTCCTCTGCCTGGAATGTCTCTCTCTCTTTCTTTGTCAGATGCAGAGGCACTGAAACATCAAACACTAGAGCACCAAAAGAAACAGTATGTATAGTATTATCAAATAAATAAGTGGAAAACTAGAGACACAGACATAGTAACTAGATTTAATGTTTGAAAATATTTTTAAATAGCTGAAGTACTTCACTGTTCCAAATAACCGCAAAATTTTCCAAATAATATGAGAAATAATGGCATCAGAATGTATATCACAGCACTACTCATAGCCTAAACTGGAAACAACCCCAGTGCACAGAAATTGTAAAACATAAATAAATTGCAGTATAGTCAAATACTCGAGTGCCATAAAGTCATGAGAATGAATGAAATACAACTAGATGCAATCATATGAGTGGATCTCACAAACACATTAAACAAACTATTACAGACACAATATACCATATGATTCTATTTGTTTGAAGTCTAAATATAAATAGGCAAAATATTATATGGTGTTAAAAAAAATTCAAGTTAAAAGTCACTCCCAGGGGTGAGAGGGAGCCCTCCGTGGAAGAGAGCATGAGAAAGAGATCCTCAAGTATGGCAGTGTTCTGCTTTTTGCATTCAGTGATGGTTTCCAGATATATTCACTATCTGGCAATTCAGTGAGCTATATATTTTCAAACTGTGCACTTATCACTACATATACTGTTTTAATAAAAACTTTACTTGGCAATAAGCACTTTGATACTTTCATCAATTTTTCTAAATGTACTGTCTGAACAAGTGATCTATCATCATCAGTTTTCTTTATTTACTGATTTCCTTTTTTTTTTTTTTTTGAGCCAAAAGGAATTTAAGGTGGTTCTAACCTAAGGTGCAAGACAGATGTAGTCAATTTTAGACCACTCAGGCTGAAGAATACCTGTGCTGGACCTGCAAACATATTTATGTGGAGAAACTGCTTTCACTATGTCACAAGTTCGTGTCAACTGCTTTGATCAGTCAAGCAGCAATAGCTTACAAGAAAACATCTTTGTCCATATCATCCTCCATCTTCAGAAAAATACAAGTAGAATTTTTTTAAGTAAGTGAAAGTGAAGTCACTCAGTCATGTCCAACTCTTTGGGACCCCACGGACGGTAGCCCACCAGGCTCCCCCGTCCATGAGATTCTCCAGGCAAGAATACTGGAGTGAATTGCCATTGCCCTCTCCAGATTTTTAAGTAAAATTAACAATGCGTTCAATGACCCTTCAAGTTCCATTGTCATTAGCCTTCAAAAGAATAAAATCAATTTTGAGGCAGGTCCATCAGCTTTCTCTTATAACTTAATAATAAGTTATTGCCCACACATTAAGAAATTTCACTTTTGACCCTAAAATCACCCCCACTGCAAGTTAACATGATTAAGCAAAGGGATTAGGTTATTCAATTAGTCTTCTCAACAACAGGTATAAGCAGGATTTCCAAAACATCCTTCTAAGGGACACTCTGTGACATGAAATCTACAGATTTCGTCTTCTAAAAAGAAAGGAGAGAAAAACTACCTCAGGGTTATGATGGAAAAGACTGTAATAAGTCACATTAACAATTAGCACTTCAGCAAAAGCCTCAAAATGTTGATCCTTAGACTCACGTTTCACAACTAAAAAGACACAAACAATTTTACATGAACTGTTGGAAATCTGCTCTGTCGGGAGACCTGAAATAAAAGTCTTAAGAATCTCCCGGAAATAGCCTTTGGAGACAAAGAGCTAACTAACTCTTGGACCAAGCAGATAACACACCAAAGTAGACAGCTTCCATCCAAGAACAGAAGAAAGATTTTCTAGTATCTCTGTTCCTTCTTTTAAAAATTACTTTGTTAATTATCTTATTTATTATTGTTCCTTGAAATCTCTAACGTTCAAATAAGGGTTTCTCAGTATGCTTTCATATACTTTCACCGTTAACCCATTTTTAATCTCCTTTCACTGCCACCTGCGTGTGTGCAGCCTCAGTTGTGTCTGACTCTTTGTGACCCTGGGGATGGTAGCCCGCCAGGCTCCTGCCACCTAGCAGAATGCAAAAATTCTTGTAATCCCATTGACAAAATTGTAGGGGTACTCCCTGAAACACTATATACCTTTAATTTCCTTCCTGTGAGAGGATACTTCTGTATTTGAATTTTCTTCACATTATTAACCTTAACTTTCAGTAGTGTACCAATTAGACCTTGATTTCAAGTCATTACGGCAGTTTCAGAAGAACCAAGAGTACTAAGAGTGGGGACCCCATGCACTATAGCTCCCCAGGCTCCTCTGTCCATGGGATTCTCCAGGTAAGAATACTGGAGTGGGTTGGCATTTCTTCCTCCAGGGGATCTTCCTGACCCAGATATCAAACCTGTGTCTCCTGCGTCTCCTGCATTGCAGGTGGATTCTTTACCCACTTAGCCACCTGGGAAGCAGTTGATGTTACTAGTGCTCATTATACAGTTGCCTCTCTTCATGAGGACATGGACCTTCGAGATTTCCTTGTAGTTAGTTAAAAGCCTTGTGACAAGCTTTGGGCAATGAACTGTGAGTAAAGGTAACCTACCTCACTTCCTGTCTTACATAATTAAGAATGAATGTGAGTTCTCCTTTCTCTCTCTCTGCTCAGATGCAGCAATCCTAATAGCTATGTGTTCTAATTGGCTTGCCAACAAGAGGGAAGCAGCCTGGATTGCTAAACTGCCACATGGAAGAGAAGAATTCTAGAATCCCATAAGTAACTCTTAAATCTTTTCATGGGCTACTGCCCCTGGGCTGTGACTCTCACAAATGCTTCTCAGCTATTTTTTTCCTCTTTTGGAGAAACAGGAAGGTTAGAGAGGACTGTAATTAGGTATTTCTCTATTCTCATGTTGGTTGGGCTCTGGTTAAGTAGTTTCCTTTCAGAATGAAAATCTCTTGGAATATGTCAAAAATGGTTACTTATCCCATCCATTGCTGGAAGTTGGAGAGAATTTTTCACTGAGCTTGAGAATTTGGTAGAGTTCATGGAGGGCTTCCCTGGTGGCTCAGCTGGTAAAGAATCCAGCTGCAATGCAGGAGAGCTGGGTTCGATCCCTGGGTTGGGAATATTCCCTGGAGAAGGAATGTCTACCTACTCCAGTATTCTGGCCTGGAGAATCTCATGGACTATATAGTCCATGGACTTGCAAAGAGTGGGATACAACTGAGCAACTTTCACTTTCTTGGGCTTCCCTGGTAGCTCAGCTGGTAAAGAATCTGCCTGCAATGCAGGAGACCCAAGTTCAATTCCTAGGAAGGGAAGATCCACTGGAGAAGGGATAGGCTACCCACTCCAGTATTCTAGGGCTTCCCTGGTGGCTCAGTTGGTAAAGAATCTGCCTGCAATGCGGGAGACCTAGGTTCCATTCCTAGGTTGGGAAGATCCACTGGAGAAGGAGTGGCTACCCACTCGAGTATTCTGGCCTGGAAAATTCCAGGGACTGTATAGTCCATGGACTCGCAAAGAGTCAGACACAACTGAGTGACTTTCACTATTACATTCATGGAAGTAAAATTCATAAAACTAGGTTGGGGGCTCCCTGAAGGCTGGACTTCCAGGAATTTTTAACTCCTAAGTTAGTCTACACTCAGCTTTCCATATTTCAACAATTTCCTACCAGTACTGGCCCCAGTGGGTTCTACTCCTAGAAATTCTATTTACCTCTCCTTTCAGTTGTCAGGGCACTGATTTGTCCCGTGGCCTCACTTTTCTGATGGATCAAAGAAGAGCTGATTTTCAGTTTGTTCCGTTTATCCAGCTCTTTTCTTGTAAGGATAGGAGTGACAGCTTCCCAGTTCTTTTTATATCAAGGAGGAAACCAGAAATCTTCCACAATATTCTTTTTAATTACTTATCAGCATGTGTGAATGTCAAACCTTTGAGAGCAGGAGCCATAGTCCTTTTATCCCTGGATTCCTAGTAACCTGAATTGTTCTGGGCTCATCAGTTTTGGACATTCTTATCTGCTCTTCATCACACACTCTCTCACTGGGTCAGCTTATCTACTCTTCTAGCTTTATAGACAACTCCAAAAGTTTTATCTCCAGTTAATCCATATCTTTCCTTTAAAGTTGGTTGACTTATTAGCATCTTAGACTTCTAAAATTTAAAACTTCAGTTTTAATTTCTACTTCTAACCTGTTCACCCTTCCTGCTTTTTGATCACAGTAAATGGTATCACCATCCAACAAATTCTTCCAGTCAGAAATCTGGCAGTCCTCTTTGGTTCTTTCATCTTCCTTACTAACTTCCTCTAAATCTACTCCACTAACAAATTACATCATTTCAACCCCCAAATATATCCCCAATCCACTTCCCTCCCTCTTCAGTGTAATCAACCTGGTCCAAGCCATCATTATCTCTAGCCAAGTCCTTCACAAAAGCCTCCTTGCTACTCTCTCAACCTTCATCCTCATGCACGCTATCCATAGAACAGCCAGATTGATTTTTATACATAAATTAAGTCATATCACTCTCATGTCTAAAATTGTTCAGTATGTTCCCTTTATACTGAGATTCAGATCTCAACTCCTTCTCACTCTCCAGAAAAACACTGCCCTGGCTGAGTTCTACACCTGGTCTCGCATTCCCTCTTGCCCACTACATTCCAGCCACACTAGTCTTCTTTGTGTCTCTCAAACTCTCTCTACTTAAAAACTTTCACCTGTGATGTTTCCTAAGCTTAAAAAATTCTTCCCTTTACCATTTTTTTCCTATCAAAATACCTCATCATCAAAGAGAATCGATTACTATATTAAGTGGCCATCTCATTCTGATTCACATTTTAGGTTTTCCTACTATTTCAAAAATATATTTATTATTTAACATGTCACAACCTGAATAAAACATGAATGTTCAAAATCAAACTAATCCAATTGGTTAGTATCATTAATTTGTATCTTTGATAATAAGTTACATATTGGGAGCACCAAGTTAAAATAGCAGTGGCATTAAAAATCATTTATATTTTTTCCAAGTATACTCTTTTTAATTATTCAAAGACTTGTTTTACACTCTACATATAATGTATATTACATTGCCTTACAGCCAATTACATTTTGATATTAAAGCAAAAAAGTAGTGAAAGAAAGAAAAGAATTTAAAATTATTTAATTTGTATATTAGGCAATTTCTGCAAAGGCTGAATGAACTGACAACTGAAAATCAGCTCAATCCATTTTCTATACTTTAATATTTATGGAAAGTCAAAGTTGGATACATTATTCTACTTATACCTACATTTTCACATGAAATGCCCAAATCAAAATTATATTACATTCAAAATCCAAAATTACATTCCTGTTACATTTTTTAAAACACCTATGAAATAAACAAACTTCAAAATTACAGACTTCAAAGAACCTACATCATTAAACTTTTAAATAATCACAACATGGGATTTATACAAATTCATTAAAGTGAAATTACTATTCAGGAAATATTAGATTTTCAATACTGAGAGAATACTTACTTATTCTACTGTGAAAATGTTTATACAAAATGTGAAAAGCATAAGTTGTACTTTCTGACATTTATAAATTAAAATAAATACCTAGAATACAATGCTCCAAAATAATTTAATAGATAAGTGAACAAGCAGACTGGATGTTATCCCACTCAAATGGTAGTCAAAGAGAGAAACCTTGAGATGATTTGGAAATAAGAATACCAGACTCTGATTGAAAAGAAGATGAATTAAAGAAGATTCAGAAGAAACCCTCATCTGTAGATCAGAAAGATAAAAGGAAAGCTACTAAAAGCTTATGTATCAGAAATCTTCAGCACAATAAGACTGTAAGATGAAGAAAGTAACTATTAAGAGAACCTATTAGTTCTGATTTTTTTAAACTGTATAGGTCACAGAACAAGAAAAATGAATTAGTTGTCCAAGAAACTTTAATGGAAATAATATTTATTAATACAGAATTAATTTTTAAAACATCACAAAGTACTAGTCTCTTCTAAAATATTCCAAGCTAAAAATCAAAGCAAATTGTATTATTTTTATTTGAAATGAAACTATTTCATTTCAAACATGCCTTGATCTTTGCTTATGCCAATCAAATGTTATTTTGTTTCAGTAATTTTAAATCACTTTTTAAGGATACTAACAAAATATCTATTTTATTTAATATCTACTGTTATCTACTAAATAATATAATCTTGATTATTTTCTAAAACAAAGAAGATACATAACTGACATCATTTTAAATTGAGACAAAGTTGCATCTAATTTTACTTTGCTACTGATTTTATTATATTACCATGTTTCAGTGCCTTAGAGAAAAATCAGCAAAACAATAATATTTTGTGCAATTTTAACACAATTTTTGCTGATTAAAGAAATTATTTCTATCCCTTGGAACACATTATTCTTATATAAGAGGATAAAACATATAAAACCAGTTGTGAAGACACATTTATTGAGTTCTTACTGTGGGTCAGGTACTCTGCTAGATGTCAAAGATAAAACGTAGACAAGACAAGCACAGGTCTTGATTTCAACTGGCTTAAATATGGCAGCAGTTTCAACTATACATCTACATTATCAACTATTAGGAGGAGCATATCACAATACAGTTTTCTACTTCAACTGAAACTGAAACACTGACAAAAGTTAAAATAAAATGCATACAAGATAACATAAAATGGATGAGGGAGTACCCTCAACAACAGCAAAACAAAAAACACTACCTTCTAGTTTGGATTAAAGGCAAAAATATTAATGTTTTCCTGAATGTTTCATCTTAAGGTTCCTAGTAGCTATTCTTGTTCTCTCCTAGAGCTCGTTTCACTTTTCAACCTGCCCATTCCTACAACCAAACCATCTTCTCCATAGACACAATTCCTACTTTTAGAAAGCATAGAGGCTGACTGGTAACAGCATTTCTGAGTAAGATGGCAATTATCATGGGGAGAGTGGAACTTATATCTACGCAATCTTTCTCACATTCTCTGAGTAACTTCCACTTTACAACATAAATAATATTTCTTGCACAAAGTTAAAAAGATACAAGTATGAACAACTTTTTAAAGAATGTGTTTCAACCTAGAAATAACTGAAATTAATGGAATTGACATATTTTAATGTTTCAGACCAATGTGAGAATAAATTGCTGCATTTCCCAAGTTATGTTTCATAATCTAATGAAATGTTTAGTAAAAACAGGACTTAGTGTCACAAAATTTTAGTTAAGATTACATATTCTAACTAACACCTTTGGAGCATATTTAGACACTCAGAAGTATTACAATAAAGAAATTCTCCTAGCCTTTAAAAAAAAAAACCTGTATAAACTTGAACAAAGATTGAATCAGGGGCTGTGGTGGGGTGGGTAAATACATCTTATGTCTTCAGGAATTATTTTTGAAAGAAACATGCTTTGGAATATATTGCATTATTGGAGATAATATTTTACTAGATAAATACAGATAATGTAATTTATATTAAAGTTGGGGAGAGAATTACCTCTTTATTCTTACTACCCTATAAATTACCCTTGTTTTCTTTTAATATTTCCATGGGATCTGAAGCATGAAAGGTGAAAATATCATATTCATAATCTAACAATGTTCATTTCTAAGGAATGCTATTTCAAGGGCTGTATTTTAATACCTACTCTTCAGTATGTTATGCTATCAGAGATAATATTTTGTCTGTACAGATCAGCTTACTTACGTCTGGGGCTCCTTTTCATTTTGTTGTTTTGCTGGGGCTGAAGAACGTTATTTACCAGTTCAGTGATCCCACTAAAGGGAAACCACCTGTTTAAATAAGCAAATAATGTGACTGAATAACCAAATGAATCAAACAACTGTAGGAAAATGTTTTCTTATCCATACTAATAAAAATACACAGGCACAGAAGCTACAGCCAATGGAAATATGAGCTTCAGTTATCATCCAGGCAGTCAGGATATAGGGAAATTAAGTTTGAACACTTAACCAGTCCACAAGCAGGCAGCAAAACACTACATCTAGTCAGTGTATGGATGAAGTAAGAAGCTGCGGGCAGCTCTCTTACAAGCCAGAGAGTCCGAAAGCAGAAGACACACTAGCTGCAGCCTATCCAGTATTAGTGTGAGCTAATACCATCCAAGGTGCAGAAAGCAGAATGTGGCAGAGGAACAGAGGTCAAGCCTACTGAACTCAAGACAGTAAATTTACTTACTGTGTCGTCTGTGGTTTGTGTTCTTCTTTGACCCTAAAAAGATAAGTTTGCACAGCTGAGTGCACTGTACTGGGAAGAAGTTTCTATCTACAGATCTGTGGTCATATAAAAATGAAAAATGAAGTCTGTTACACAGAAAAGCTTAATGTCTTGCCATATATTTGAATTATACACTTGAATTAATATGACACAAAAAGGAAAATTTGAATCGTTTGTTTTATTAGAGGGCTAATATTAAAATTCTTCTGCTGTTTTAATGATTCAATGATTTGTCCTCAAGTTTTCTGCATACTTGTATTAATATTGAAACTGAAGCATTTAAAATAAAGTATTATATGAAATAGTTACATTTGATCTACTAAAGATGAACAGATTTCCTCTTTATTTTAAAATTTCTTCTTTAATTGAAGTAAAGGTATAAATATTTTAAATAAAATGTAAAGTTTTATAAATGTATTTTTAAAGCCTTCCAAATGGATTTATTTACTTCACAAAGGAGCAGATAAAGAAGCTGGGGAGTTATGCATCCAATATACCTAAAAATAGCTACTAAGATAATTTGTGTATTAAATCTAAAATATTCATAAGCTAAAGTAAATTATTCATAAAACTATAGAAGACTAAAAATGCATTTACCCTATAATCAACTCAGTGCTTCACTGTTTAGCTGGACATTTAAAAGTAGAGAGCGAAAACACAAGGATAGTGATGCCTCTGAAATGTGGTTTCCCACACTTTGCCTGGGACTGGTCCTGAGAGATAAACCTGTGATAAGTGATCAGTTGATTAGTTTTTACTTTCCCAAAGAAAGACTAAGGATTGGTAACTAAAATGGATCCCCAGAATGTAAGACTTTCATTAGGAAACTAAATTAACACTGTAAATTAAATTCTTTTTTAAATTAAATTGATTTTTTCCAGTGTGTTTTTATTTTAAATGATCTAATGATTTAATGAAAGGGTATACCCTTAGACATTTTTGTGTCTCAATGAATATAATTGTTATTTATCTATCTCTATATTAACTAACAAGAATATCTTCTGTTCTCTACATAATCTTCAAAAAGTACAACAGTTTTAGTCTAGAGCTAAGGCGACATCATTTAGTATTTAAATATAGATATAACAGAATACTAATAATGGATTATATTTAGCACCAAATATATAAGCAAACAAATACAAGCAAACTACAATGACGATCTACCTAGAAAACTTATCATTGTATTTCTTTGAGAATAAGACATAAAAATCTCTTAATGTTTTAGAACAAAATAGGTCCTATATAAGAAAATTTACCAAACCAGCTTATCAAAAATGGAGAACAATTCAAGATTATCCTTCACCAAATAATATGTATGTTAAAAACAAAAACATTAAAATAAATTCATGAAAGAGGAGAAGATATCTGAAGACATCCTAGGTGATTCTCTACAAGAAATCATATTTGCTCTTAATTAGTGATAAATGTTTTTATCATAAACAAATGTATATTAATTATAAATCAGTTTCTAATTTTAAAATGTAAGTTGAAATAATTAACAGACATAAAAATGTAAATTACCAATTCATAAATTGTTTATGGGTTTGTAAAATATATGTGAAATATATAAACATTTGCATCAGCTTCCCAAATAAAATATGTATCACAGGCATAGCAGTATAAATATTTATCATCTTTAAACACAATCAAGAGTATAAAATTATCCTTCTTGTGTCCAACATATTAGATGAAATTAAACCTCAAAAGTATCTGACCACAGTTAAAATTCATGCTGAGATAATTGTTTAAGCACTGGTAATAGGGAAAAGTAATTATATATGTCTTGGGCAGTACCTTAACATTATTAACAATAACTCCTACATTCCTGCATTCCAGAAACTATATGAGAGGCTTCCAGTTTCCAATAAAATATATAAAGAGCTTGGAAATCATCACTCCCATCCTTACAAGCAAAAATGCTGAACAGACAGAAAATCAACAACTCTTCTTAGTCATCAAACAATTTAGGTCATAGAGTGGGCAAACTGAAAACTAGGGAAGCAGACAAATGGATACGGTCTAGCACCATTTACCAATAGTACAGCCCAGGAGCAGAGGCCCACACACGGGGCCAGTGTCTTCTGGAAGACTTTTAACATAATTGACCAATGGTTAGAGGCTCTCCTCGGACTAGATAAAAAGTTTAAAATTCCAAGGAGTCCAAGTTTTAGGCATACCATCACACTTCCACAAAGCCCTACCAGCTGCTCGCTGTGAAGATCACAGAAAAATTTCCTCCAGCATCCAGCAACAGGAGCGGGGGGAACAATATTTTTTTAAAATACTCTCAGAGCTCTCTATTCTTTTTAACAATCCTAAATTCAGAGGAAAAATTTTTTAAGAGAGGCTAAACAACTGAACATCTACTTTCGCTTGACTGACTACGCTAAAGCCTTTAACTGTATGGGTCCCAGCAAACTGTGGAAAATTCTTCAAGAGATGGGAATACCAGATCACCTTACCTGCCTCCTGAGAAATCTGCATGCAGATAAAGAATCAACAATTAGAACTGGACATGGAAAAACAGACTGCTTCAAAATTGGGAAAGAAGTACATCAAGGCTGTTATTGTCACCCTGCTTATTTAACTTATATATAAATTACATTATGTGAAATGCCAGGCTGGATGAAGCACAAGCTGGAATCAAGATTGCAGGGAGAAATATCAATAACCTCACAAACGCAGATGATACCACCCTTATGGCAGAAAGCAAAGAGGAACTAAAGAGCCTCTTGATGAAGGTGAAAGAGGAGACTGAAAAAGTTGGCTTAAAGCTCAACATTCAGAAAAATAAGATCATGGCATCTGGTCCCATCACTTCATGGCAAACAGATAGAGAAACAGTGGACAGACTTTATTTTCTTGGGCTCCAAAATCACTGCAGACAGTGATTTCAGCCATGAAATTAAAAGATTCTTGCTCCTTGGAAGAAAACTATAACCAACCTAGACAGCATATTAAAAACCAGAGACAATACTTTGCCAATAAAAGTCCATCTAGTCAAAGGTATGGTTTTTCCAGTAGTCATGTATGGATGTGAGAGTTGGACTATAAAGAAAGCTGAGCACCAAAGAATTGATGCTTTTGAACTGTGGTATTGGAGAAGACTCTTGAAAGTCCCCAGGACAGCAAAGAGATCAAACCATGACTGGTTTCCCAAAGGAAATCAACACTGAATATTCATTGGAAGGACCCATGCTGAAGCAGAAGCTTTGGCCACTTGATGCAAAGAGTTGACTCATTGGAAAAGACTCTGATGCTGCAAAATACTGAAAGAAGGAAGAGAAGAGGACGACAGAGGATGACATGGTTGAATGGCATCACCGACTCAACGGACATGAGTTTGAGCAAGCTCTGCAAGATGGTGAGTGAAGGACAGGGAAGCCTGATGTGCTGTACGCAGTCCATGGATCGCAGAGAGTCAGACATGATGAACAACTGAACAGAGCAACTGAAATTTTACCCAAATCAAACAAGCCTGAAGAAGGTAAATAACTATTATAAAATCCTCTAGCCTTTGATGTGGGAGAAGGACAATACCAAACTACAGCTCCCTCTAGGAATGCTGGGGCTTCCCTGGTGGCTCATGTTAAAGAATTTGCCTGCCAATGCAGGAAACATGGGTTTGATCCTTGAGTCAGGAAGATCCCTCGGAGGAAGAAATGGCAACCTGCTCCAGCATTCTTGCCTGGGAAAATCCTATGGACAGAGGAGTCTAGCAGGCTATAGTCCATTGGATCACAAAGAGTTGGACACGACTTAGTGACTAAACAGCAACAGCTAGGACTACTGAATGACTGTCCCGTAGCAACACCTTCCCACCAAGTCATTAGAATTCCTGAACAGCAGTGAGATTACAACTAAAAGAACTGCAAGCTGTAGACACTAGCAAGAAGTCTCTGGGGAAACACAAAACAGGAAGGAAGACAAAAGTAAAGACAATAGAAGAGAACAGAAAGCAACAGAAACCTGCCCCCCCACCCCAAACCTAGGCAATCTCCCTGATGTAACTATTTTGGAAATCTGGAATCTATGAGGGTTTTTAACTTCAGAAGAATGCTAGAACTACACATTGCTGTTAATTTCAGTCAATTCTTAGCATAATAGCAGCTAGCCATTCCACACCACCCTGCTCCGTGTAAGGTAGCTGCTTACCTGTTGCTGGAGCAACCTGTCCTCCGTTTGGAGGGGCCAGGGTGAGTAAAAATGACCCTGTCCCCCAAATATAAGATTTGTGCTCTGATCACTGGTTATTACGTCTCATCTCACAGGTGGATATAAAGAGGTAAGTTTTTATAATCCCCTCATTGTTGCAAATCCCTTCTCCTTTGGCGACGCTTACTTCCAGGATATATTTAAAGGACCAGTACATTTCCCCCACAACTTTCTTCAATTCCTCCCTGCTTTGGGAGCCAGACTTTAAAGGCTGAAACTTAAAGTAACTGCATACATGAGAAAAAACAGAAAGTCACTACACTTGCCCAGTGAGAGGGGCAAATTCAGAAAAGATGAGAAGATCTCAAGTTTACAACACTGCCTGATCCTCAGAAAGACACAGCCTACAACAAAAAAAGAATACAATTAAATAAAAACAATAACAGAAAGTAACAAAATTACTGAAGGGGGAAATATGATTTCCAGACTTATCACACATTTATATTAATATGACCAGTTTCCTGACTGAGAGCAGGCTGCCCCAAGACATCAAAATGGCATATAGATTATTTTGAATTAAAGCTACTTGACAAACAATGAGAAAAAAATTATAGAGGAAAATAATACTCTGATCCTTCTCTTTCCCATAAAAGTAAGAAAGAAATCTCCAGTATGAAGGTATTCCCCCATAGCCAAAGTACAGAAAACATCCTCATCAGCAGAATTAGGAAATTCAAGGCAAAAGAAAGCCATATAAAAAAATCTGTGTGATTTCTTCATTGGTCTACTACTACAAGTAAAGCCCTTTTGTTAACTTGTCAGAAATGACTGTCTATTTGTGTAAAATGAATATATAAACAGCCTGACTTGGTCACTTTAAGGGTTTCATTTCTATGCGACCTCTGTGCAAACAAATTAATTTTTTTCCCCCTGGCAATCTGCCTTGTATCAATTTTTAGACCAGACAAATTTCCCCCTTACCAAAAAAAGTATAAAAAGTAACATGAAAAATTCACTAGAAGAATGCAAACGCAGATTTCAAGAGGGAAAAGAAATAATCAGCAAACTTGAAGATGTAACAATAAAATGCACTGAATCTGAAGAACAGAAGGAAAACAGACTGAAGAAAAGAGAGTCTAAAGGAACTACGGGACACCATTAAGTAGATCAACATAGGTTTGTTGCGGGAATTCCAGAAGAAGAGAGAGAGAATATTTGCTGAAATAACAGCTAAAAGTTTCCGATATTTGATAAAATACATCAATATAAACATTCAGAAGATCAACATATTCCATATAAGATGAAATCAAAGAGATTCACACCAAGAAACAATAAATCACCTAAATCAAACATATATAGACTATTACACCCCAAAAACAAATCAAACACATTCTTCTCAAGCAGAAATGGGACATTTTCCAGGAAAGACCACATGTCAGGCCACTAATTAAGTCTCACTAGACTTTAAAATAGAGAACCATATAAAGTATCTTCTAAAATATAATATCCTCAGATATGCAGATGGTACCACCCTTATGGCAGAAAGTGAAGAACTAAAGAGCCTCTTGATGAAAGTGAAAGAGGAGAGTGTAAAACTTGGTTTAAAACTCAACATTTAGAAAACTAAGATCATGGCCTCTGGTCCCATAACTTCATGGCAAATAGGGAAACAATGGAAGCAGTGACAGACTTTATTTTATTGGACTTCAAAATCACTGCAGATGGTGATTGCAGCCATGAAATTAAAAGACGCTTGCTCCTTGGAAGAAAAGTTATGACCAACCTAGACAGCATATTAAAAAAGAGACATTACTTTGCCCACAAAGGTCCATCTAGTCAAAGGTATGGTTTTTCCAGTGGTCATGTATGGATGTTAGAGTTGGACTATAAAGAAAGCTGAGCACTGAAGAACTGATGCTTTTGAACTGTGGTGTTGGAGAAGACTCTTGAGAGTCCCTTGGACTGCAAGGAGATCCAACCAGTCCATCCTAAAGAAAATCAGTCCTGAATATTCATTGGAAGGACTGATGCTGAAGCTGAAATTCCAATACTTTGGCCACCTGATGCGAAGAACTCACTCACTGGAAAAGACCCTGATGCTGGGAAAGATTGAAGGCAGGAGGAGAAGGGGACGACAGAGGATGAGATGGTTGGATGGGATCACCGACTCCATGGACATAAGTTTAAGAAAGCTCCAGGAGTTGGTGATGGACAGGGAAGCCTGGTGTGCTGCAGTCCATGGGCTCACAAAGAGTCGGACACGACTGAGTAATCGAACTTAACTGCCTAAAAATACAAGAGGATAAAGTGAGAAATTGAAAACAAAAGGAAACCTGGAGAAATCATAAATTTTTAGAAATTAATGAACATACACTTTAAAACAATGAGTAAAAGAAAATACAAGGAAAATTAGAAAATACTCAGAGACAAATGAAAATAAAACAAATGTACCAAAATTTATTAGCTTCAGCTAAAGCAGTGCTAAGCAAGAAATTTCTGCTATAAACAATTACATTTTAAAAAAAGCAAACAAGAAAGACCTCTCCAGATATATGCCCAGGCATGGGATTGCTGGGTGATATGGTAGTTCTATTTTCTAAGGACCCTCCATAATGTTCCATGGGATTCTCCAGGCAAGAATACAACCTCCTTAAGCTTGTTCTCTACATCTGTGTGTCAATTTCTGCTTTGCAAATAAGTTCATCTGTATCATTCACCTAGATTCCAATACAAGCAACATATGATATATTTCTGACTTCACTCTGTGTGATCTAGGTCCATCCACTTCTCTGCAGATGGCACAATTTCATGCCTTTTTATGGCTGAGTAATATTCCATTGTATGTGGGTATCACAGCTTCTTCATCCACTCATCTGTTGATGAATAGCAGGTTGCTTCCATATTCTGGCTTTTGGAAATGGTGTTTCAATGAACATTGGGGTGCATCTGTCTTTTAAAATTATGGTTTTCTCAAGATAAGGGGCTTCTCTGGTGGCTCAGATGGTAAAGAATCCACCTGCAATGCAGAAGACCCAGGTTCGATCCCTGGGTTGGTAAGATTTCCTATGGTGACACACTCCTTGCCTGGAGAATCCCATGGACAGAGGACCCTGGCAGGCTACAGTCCATGGGGTCGCAAGGAGTCAGACATGACTGAGTGACTAACACTTTCACTTCCACTTTCTCCAGATATATGCCCAGGCATGGGATTGCTGGGTCATATGGTAGTTCTGTTTTTTAATGACCCTCCATAATGTTCTCCACAGGGGCTGTATGACTTCACATTCCCACCAGTGCAAGAAGTTTCCCTTTCTCCACACCCTCTCCAGCATTTATTATTTGCAGATTTTTTGATGATGCTCATTCTGACTGATTTGAGGTGGAAGGTCATTATAGTTTTGATCTGCATTTCTCTAATAATGAGCAATGCTGAGCATATTTTCATGTATTTGTCAGCCATCTGTATGTCTTCTTTGGAGAAATGTCTATTTAGATCTTCCACCCATCTTTTGATTGGGTTTTTCTGAAATTGAGCTACATGAGCTGTTTGTATATTTTAGAGATTAATCCCTCTTCAATTGCTTCATTTGCAAATATATCCTCAACATGGTACTGTATGACAACCGAGAGGGGTAGGATGGGGTGAGGGTGGGGGAGAGGTTCAAGAGGGAGGGACATGTGTATCCTTATGCCTGATTCATGCTTCTGTATCACAGAAGCCAACACAATATTGTAAAGCAATTATTCTCTAATTAAAAATAAATACAGAAGAAGTTTAAAAAAAAGAACAGATGAGTAGTGTGACCAAAGAAATAACTGCTTAAGAAAGAATGAAAAGGAATTTCTAGAAATTAGTGACACTGTAACAGGAATGAAGTATGCTTGTGACAGACTCATCAGTAGACTACACTCAGCTGAAAAGGAATAAATGAGCTTGAAAATATGCCAATAAAAACTTCTAAAACTGAAAGACAAAGAAAGAAAAGAAAAAGATGGAATAGAATGTCCACGAAATATGGGATAATTTTAAAAAGGTATAATATACATGCAATGGGAATGTCAGAAGAAGAAGAAAGGGACAGAAGAAATATTTGAAGTAACAAAGAAATTGAGAGTTTTCCAAAATTAATGACAGGTTCCAAGCCAGACGTAGGAAGCATGAGGAATACTAAGCATGATCAATAGTAAAAAAAAAAAAAAGGGGGGGGGGGAATAAATATATACACCTAGGCAAATGCTACTCAAACTGCAGAAAACCAAAGACAAACAGGAAATTCTGAGAAGCTGGAAGGAAAATAAACATCTTACCTACAGAGAAATAAACATAAGAATTACTTTGGACTTCTCTTTAAAAAACCAAGCAAGAAAGAAGAAAGTGGAATAAAATATTTGAAGAGTTGAAAGAAAAAATGACCCACTAACCTAGAATTCTGTGTGCAGTGAAATTATTCTTCAAAACTAATCGAGAAATATGCCTATTCAGACAAGGAAAAAATTAGGTAATTTGTCATTAGTTTACCTGCCTTTCAAAGAATGTGAAAAGGGAGAAGAAAATTATATAAGTTGGAAACTAATATCTATATAAAACATAGGAAGAGCATTAGTGAAGGAATGCTGCTGCTGCTAAGTTGCTTCAGTCGTGTCCAACTCTATGTGACCCCAGAGTCAGCAGTCCACCAGGCTCCACCGTCCCTGGGATTCTCCAGGCAAGAACATGGAGTGGGTTGCCATTTCCTTCTCCAATGCATGAAAATGAAAAGTGAAAGGGAAGTCACTCAGTCGTGCCCAACTCTTCCCAAGGAATAAATGAGGGCAAAAAAAAATATTTTATTTTTCTTATTCTTAATTGATCTTACAGAAGTTTGTTCAAAATAAGAGTAGTAACACAGATTTTGATGATTATAGCTTAAGGATAAGTAAAATGACTAACACCAATTTTGTACCTTAAAAATTGGTACAAGAGACAAAAATCAGGAATACATTTTTATAAAGTATTTGTACGACCCCTGAGGTGGTATGGTGTTATCTGAAAGTAGGCTTGGATTAGTCGTTAATTTATGAATTAGTAGCAAGCTCTTCAACAACCATTAAAAAATATTATTTTTTAAAAAGAAGCATAATTCATATGTTAAGTGAGGAAAGAAAATGGAATTAAATCATATAAGATGCTGAACTCAAACCAGAGACTGGAGAGAAATAGTGGAAGACCAAAAAAGTAAATAAAAGAACAAAGGCAATGACTGGAACAATTACAAATATGATAGCTATTAACCCAATTATATCAATAATAATTTTAAATGTAGATGATCTAAATTCACCAATTAAAAAATAGAAATTGTCAAAGTAGTGTGTGTGTGTGTGTGTGTGTGTGTATGTGCACACACTCAGTCGTGCCCAACTCTGCGACCCCATGGACTGTAGCCTGCCAGGCTCCTCTGTCCATGGGATTTCCCAAGCAAGAATACTGGAGTGGGTTGCCATTTCAATTTTAAATGTGGATGATCTAAGTTCACCAATTAAAAGATAGAAACTGTCAAAGTAGATTAACCAAAAACAAAAAAAGATGTCAACAATGTATTTTCTATAAGAGACCACTTGAAATAGACACAGTAAGGAATGAAGAAAGATATACCAATCTAACAGTAACAAAAAGAAAGCTGGAGAATCTACATTAATTTCACACAAATTCACCATTAGAGCAATGAAAATTATCAGAGATAAAGAGGGGCAATCCATAATGATAAAGAAGTGAGTTTCCCAGGAACACAAAATAACCCTTAATTTGAAGAACCTAATTAATCACTATAGATGGTAACTGCAGCCATGAAATTAAAAGACGCTTACTCCTTGGAAGAAAAGTTATGACCAACCTAGACAGCATATTCAAAAGCAGAGACATTACTTTGCCAACAAAGGTCCATCTAGTCAAGGCTATGGTTTTTTCCTGTGGTCATGTATGGATGTGAGAGTTGGACTGTGAAGAAGGCTGAATGCCGAAGAATTGATGCTTTTGAACTGTGGTGTTGGAGAAGA
Source organism: Aepyceros melampus (assembly GCA_006408695.1). Classification (NCBI taxonomy): domain Eukaryota; kingdom Metazoa; phylum Chordata; class Mammalia; order Artiodactyla; family Bovidae; genus Aepyceros; species Aepyceros melampus. The sequence continues at coordinate 67,810 of SJXQ01006806.1, read as the reverse complement.
CTCTTGAGAGTCCCTTGGACTGGCAAGGAGATCCAACCAGTCCATTCTGAAGGAGATCAACCCTGGGATTTCTTTGGAAGAAATGATGCTAAAGCTGAAACTCCAGTACTTTGGCCACCTCATGCAAAGAGTTGACTCATTGGAAAAGACTCTGATGCTGGGAGGGATTGGGAGCAGGAGGAGAAGGGAACAACAGAGGATGAGATGGCTGGATGACATCACTGACTTGATCTACGTGAGTCTGAGTGAACTCCGGGAGTTGGTGATGGACAGGGGGCCTGGCATGCTGCAATTCATGGAGTCGCAAAGAGTTGGACATGACTGAGCAACTGAACTGAACTGAACTGAACCACAGAATGTCAAAATAGAAGAGGCACAGAAATATACAAATCCGCTATTATAGTTAAAGATGTTACACTTCAATCAGTAATTGACAGATCCAGTAGGCAGAAAATAAGCAAGAATATAGCAGAACTGAAGAGCATCATCAATAGAATAGATACAATTGACATTCTGTAATACTTCATCCAATAGCAGAATAGATATTATTTTCAGCTCAGTGGGATGTTCGCCAAGACAGACCACATACTAAACCATAATACACTATTCAACAAACTTAAAAGAACATAAGTCATACACAGTATGCTCTGAGTTCACAATCAAATTAAACTACAAATAAATAACAGAACTGTAGTGGGAAATCAAAATGGCTAGAAACTAACACACTTCTAAATAATGCAAAGAAAGAAAGAAAGAAAGATAGCACTAAGTCATGTCCGACTCTTGCGATCCCATGAACTGTAGCCTGCCAGGCTCCTGTGACCATGGGATTCTCCAGGCAAGAACACTGGACTGGGTTGCCATTTCCTTCTCCAAAGACAGAAGTGCAAAGGTCAATGAATTATCAAGAAAAATTTGAAATTTTATGCACTAAAGTGAAAATGAAAATGTATCAAGATTTGTAAGATGCAGCTAAATATGTGCTTAGATGAAAATTCCTAGTACTGGATGCATATGCTAGGGAAAAAAGAAAGATCTAAATCCATAAAACTAACTTTCACCATAGGAAAGCAGGGTGGGGAAGCAAATTAAGTCTAACACAAGAAGAAAAGAAATAATAAAAATTAAAGGAATCATCAGTGAAATTTAAAATAGGAAATCAAAAGACAAAAATCAACAAAACCAAAAGTTGTCTGTTTATAAAGAATAATAAAATTATAAACTCCTAGAGCTAGACTAGTCAAGAAAAAGAAGATACAAATTACTAATATCAGAAACAAAAGGCAGTCTATCATTCAGTTCAGTTCAGTTCAGTTCAGTCACTCTGTCGTGTCTGACTCTTTGCGACCCCATGAATCACAGCACGCCAGGCCTCCCTGTCCATCACCGTCTCCCGCAGTTCACTCAAACTCACATCCATCGAGTCAGTGATGCCATCCAGCCATCTCATCCTCTGTCGTCCCCTTTTCCTCCTGCCCCCAATCCCTCCCAGCATCAGAGTCTTTTCCAATGAGTCAATTCTTTGCATGAGGTGGCCAAAGTATTAGAGTTTCAGCTTTAGCATCATTCCTTTCAAGAACACCCAGGGCTGATCTCCTTTAGAATGGACTGGTTGGATCTCCTTACTGATCTAAAAATATTAAGAACAATTATATGCCCAGAAATTTAATAACTTTATGAACTGGACCATTTTCTTAGAAAATATAATCTACACAAGTTCACACAAGGAGAAACAGATAATCTGAATGGGTCTACATCTATTAAAGAAATCGAATCAGTAGCTAATAACCACACAAAACAGAAATCACCAAGGTCTAGACAGTTCCGTCAGTGAATTCTACCAAACATTTAAAGAGGAAATGGTACCAATCCTCTACGTTCTCCCAGAAAAGGAAGCCCAGGGAACACTTCTAAACTCATTCTCTATAAGAGCATCACCTTATGAAAACCAGGCAAAGACATTAAAAGAAATGAAATTTATGATGAACATCTCTCGTGAACACGAATGAATGTATATTCAACAACATATTAGCAAGTTGAATCCAACAATGTATAAAAACAATTGGATAGCATGACCAGGCTGGATTTAACCCAGGTATGCTACGTCAGTATTTGAAAATCACTCCATGTAATCAATCGCATCTACAGGCTAAAGAAGAAAAAGCATATGACTACATCAAGAGGTACAGAAAAGGCATCTGACAAAATTCAAGAACCATCCATGATAAAACTCTCAACACACAAGAAATTGGGGAAATGTCTTCAATTTGATAAAACAACAACAACGCTTACAGGTAACTTTAGACTGAATGATGAGAGATTAAAAGCTTTTCCCTTAAGATCCAGGAGGAGTTAGCAACAAAGAGGTCATACAAGGGAATTTTTAGGATAACTGTTGAAACTGTTCTGTACAATACAGTGTGGCTGGATACATGACAATATATAGTTGTCAAAACTCACAGGGGAAAAAACACAAAGCCAACAAAAACATGACAAAGAGTAAATCTCAATTTATACAAATTTTTTAAAAGTCAACCAGGACAGGAGAATCCTAGGATGGAATGAAGAATATGACAAATGAATCTCTGCATGGAAAAGTATAACATAACCTCATTGACAAGGATGGGTGGGGAAAGTTGCTGAACTAATCAACATTAGGAAAGAAAAGTTCAGAAAACTGTAACACTAAAGCCTAAAAAGAACTATACATAAATACTGTAGTCTAACTGGCAAATTTGTTTCACACTGCACAGGTTAGCAATTCTGATTCTGTTGTACACATAAGCCAGGGTTGAACAATAAGTAAATAAATCGTTGCTAATGAGTATCAGATTTTTCACCATCAGGGAAAGAAGTTACAAACAAGCAAAGAAAGGAGGTTAGAATGGACCCTGCCCGCCCTGCTGGGTTTAGAGTCAGCCCTGCTGGGTTTAGAGTCACAAAGATATTACTCTAAAGTCATGTATATTTATGTATTATAGGTAAAAGTGGTAAATAATAGGTAGGTAGATACAAGGAACGAGAGAAAGAGAGGTTTTGTATTTGTTCTAGACCACCACAATAAAGCAAATATCCCAATAAAGCAAGTCACAAAATTTTTGGTCTCCTAGTGCATATAAACAGCCGTTTATACTTTCCTGTAGTCTATTAAGTGTGTGATAGCATTATATCTCGGAGAAGGCAATGGCAACCCACTCCAGTACCTTTGCCTGAAAAATCCCATGGGCGGAGGAGCCTGGTAGGCTGCAGTCCATGGGGTCACTAAGAGTCAGACACAACTGAGCGACTTCACTTTCACTTTTCACTTTTATGCTTTGGAGAAGGAAATGGCAACCCACTTCAGTGTTCTTGCCTGGAGAATCCCAGGGATGAGGGAGCCTGGTGGGCTGCCATCTATGGGGTCGCACAGAGTCGGACACGACTGAAACGACTCAGCAGCAGCAGCAGCAGCATTATATCTAAAAAAACAATGTACATACCTTAATTTAAAAATACTTGATTTCCAAATAATGCTAACCATCATCTGAGCTTTCAGCAAGTCATAATCATAATCTTTTTGCTAGTGAAGAGTTTGTAATTGTGCATGAATTATCAAAATCTGACAAGGAGACACGAAGTGGCAAATGCTGTTGGCAAAACTGGCATCAATAGACTTGCTCAAGGTAGAGCTGCCACAAACCTTCAGTTTTCACTTTTATGCTTTGGAGAAGGAAATGGCAACCCACTTCAGTGTTCTTGCCTGGAGAATCCCAGGGATGAGGGAGCCTGGTGGGCTGCCATCTATGGGGTCGCACAGAGTCGGACACGACTGAAACGACTCAGCAGCAGCAGCAGCAGCATTATATCTAAAAAAACAATGTACATACCTTAATTTAAAAATACTTGATTTCCAAATAATGCTAACCATCATCTGAGCTTTCAGCAAGTCATAATCATAATCTTTTTGCTAGTGAAGAGTTTGTAATTGTGCATGAATTATCAAAATCTGACAAGGAGACACGAAGTGAGCAAATGCTGTTGGCAAAACTGGCATCAATAGACTTGCTCAAGGTAGAGCTGCCACAAACCTTCAGTTTGTAAAAAACTCACTTTCTGCAACTCACTTCACTTCACAGTAAAGTGAAGCAGAATAAAATGATGTATGCCAATGGATAGAGATATAGAAAAAAAATACATATAAATGTTGTCTACGTGGGTTTGTTATGTCCACTGAAAGGGCCTAAAAAGAGTGACACCCAAGTAGCAATTGGCACATCTTGCATCAGATCTTCATTTGTATTAGGCTGGTACAAACATGACTGTGGTTTCAGATCATGAATTTTAAATCATTATAACTAGGTTCAAACACATCTTTATTACTCAAAATAGAACCTTCGTAGCCCAATTTATTCAACTTTTGAAGCACTGGTTGTGTGATATGCAGTTGAGCATTGTCATGGAAGACACTGGGCTCTTCCTGTTGACCAATACTGCTGCAGCTGTTGCAGTCTTCAGTAGATCTTATCGACTTGCTGAGCCTAATTCTCAGATGTAACGGTTTTGCCAGAATTCAGAGAGCTGTAGTGGATCAGAGGGGCAGCAGACCACCAGACAGTGACCATGCCCCCTTTTTTGGTGCAATTTTGGCTTTAAGAAGTGCTCTGGAACTTCTTCTCGGTCAAATCACTGAGCTGGTCATTGTTGGTTGTCATATAAAATCCACTTTTCATCACAGGTCACAATCCAATCAAGAAATGGTTTGTTGTTGCACATTATGAGAAGACAACATTTCAAAATGACAATTATTTTAATTTGCCCTCAGCTCATGAGGCACCCACTTATCAAGCTTTTTCATCTTTCCAATTTGCTTCAAATGCCAGATACCATAGGATGGTTGACCCTGAGTTCTCGGGTAATTTCTTGTGTAGTTGTATGAGGATCACCTTCAATGATCCTCTCAACTGGTTGTTATCAACTTCCAACGGCCGGCCACTGCACCCCTCATCTTCAAGTCTCTCATTTCCTTTGCAAAACTTCTTGAGCCAACACTGCGCCATACATTCATTAGCAGTTCCTGGGCCAAATGCACTGCTGATGTTCCAAGTTGTCTATACTGCTTTATGACCCATTTTGAACTCAAATAAGAAAATCACTCAAATTGGCTTTCTGTCTAACATCATTTCCCTAGTCTAAAATAAACATAACATACACAGCAAAGGCAAAGACTGGCTGAATGGATACAAAAACAAAACCCCTATATATGCTGCCTACAAGAGACCCACCTCAAAACAAGGGACACATACAGACTAAAAGTGAAGGGATGGAAACAGATATTCCATGCAAATAGAGACCAAAAGAAAGCAGGAGTGGCAATACTCATATCCGATAAAATAGACTTTAAAACAAAGGCTGTGAAAAGAGACAAAGAAGGCCACTACATAATGATTAAAGGATCAATCCAAGAAGAAGATATAACAATTATAAATATATATGCACCCAACATAGGAGCACCACAATATGTAAGACAAATACTAACAACTATGAAAGGGGAAATTAACAATAACACAATAATAGTGGGAGACTTTAATACCCCACTCACATATATGGACAGATCAACTAAACAGAAAATTAACAAAGAAACACAAA